>JAVXUP010002125.1:0-87500 GCA_033070095.1 Escallonia herrerae | reverse complement strand
GTCATGATGCCTAGGTTTCATACAGAACTTGTAGGCTATCCCTCTTTCTCTGTGTTTTTGTGTGTGTTAAAAGTTTTATCTTTGGTTAAAAACTTACCTGTCTTATAATGAATATGATAGGCCATACTGGTAGCCTTTTGCAGATTGCTTACCACACTTTGGTTCGAAGTAACTTTAACCAGCCACAAGGGGTCATGGCTTGTTAAAATAAAAAAGATGTGCGGCCAAGAGCAAATTTGTTTCGAAGAAGGTTGGAACGAATTCATGCAGCAGTATGACCTCCATCTAGGGGACTTTGTAGTCTTTGAACACATGGGGCATATGTGTTTTCAAGTGACGGTGTTTCGACCATAGCACTTGTGTTATTTGAACAATTGTGTAATTTGAAAATTTTTGTGTTATTTGAACTAATTTAAGGTTGTTAATTTTGCATTAGAGAATTGTGATTATTGATCGTTGATTTTAGGTGGTTAATTGATGATTTTTTTATTATTAATCGTGCATTTGAGATATTGAGGTTGTTGATTCAGTTGCTAAAACATTTATTCCGTCGCCAATTTCATAAAAACAATAACAAAGTTAGCATTGTCCGTTACACTGCGTAGCGGACGGGGCAGCAGAATCTCTAACCTCCAACACTTGGAAAAAATTTTTGCTGCCTTGACTGTCCGCTACACTGTGTAGCGGACGGCGCAGTAGAATGTCTAATAGAAATCTTCAACACTTCAAATTTTTTTTGGTTTCCTACCCATCAGTTACACTGTGTAGCAGACGGCGCATCAGAGTATCTAACCTCCAACACTTAGAAATTTTTTGGTTTCCTACCTGTCCGCTGCACTGTGTAGCAGACTGCGCAGCAGAGTATCTAACCTCCAACACTTAGAAATTTTTTGGTTTCCTACCTTTCCGCTCCACTGTGAAGTAGACGGCGCAACAGAGTGTCGAATCTCCAACACTAGGAAAATTTTTTGGTTTCCTAACTGTTCGCTACATTGTGTAAAGGACGGCGCATCAGAGTCTTTGGTTTCCAAACTATCCGCTACACTGTGTAGCACACGGTGCAGCAGAGTCTCTAACCTCTAACACATGGAAAAAATTTTGAATTTCTTTTTGGTGTCCTACCTGTCCGCTACACTGTGTAGCGGATGATGCAGTAGAGTGTCTAATAGAAATATCCAACACTTAGAAATTTTTTTAGTTTCTTACCTGTCTGCTACACTGTGTAGCGGACGGCGCAGCAGAATATCTAACCTCCAACGCTTAGAAATTTTTTGGTTTCCTACCTGTCCGTTACACTGCGTAGCGGACGGCACAACAGAGTATCTAACCTCCAACACTTAGAAATTTTTTGGTTTCCTACCTGTCCGCTACACTATGAAGTGCACAGCGCAGCAGAGTGTCTAATCTCCAACACTTAGAAATTTTTTTGGTTTCCTAATTATCAGCTAAACTGTGTATCGCACGGCGCAGCAGAGTCTTTAACCTCTAACACATGGAAAAAATTTTAATTTTTTTTTGGTGTCCTACCTGTCCGTTACACTGTGTAGCGGCGATGCAGCAGAGTGTCTAATAGAAATCTCCAACACTTAGAAATTTTTTAGTTTCCTACCTGTCTGCTACACTGTGTAGCGGACGGCGCAACAGAGTATCTAACCTCCAACACTTAAAAAAATTTTGGTTTCCTACCTGTCTGTTACACTGCGTAGCGGACGACACATCAGAGTATCTAACCTCCAACACTTAGAAATTTATTGGTTTCCTACTTGTCCTCTACACTGTGAAGCGCACGGCGCCGCAGAGTGTCTAATCTCCAACACTTAGAAATTTTTTTGGTTTCCTAACTATCCGCTAAACTGTGTATCGCACGGCGCAGCAGAGTCTTTAACCTCTAACACATGGAAAAAAATGTTAAATTTTTTTTGGTGTCCTACATGTCCGCTACACTGTGTAGCGGACGACGCATCAGAGTGTCTAATAGAAATCTCCAACACTTAGAAATTTTTTAGTTTCCTACCTGTCTGCTACACTGTGTAGCGGACGTCGCAGCAGAGTATCTAACCTCCAACACTTAGAAATTTTTTGGTTTCCTACCTGTCCGTTACACTGCGTAGTGGATGGCACAACAGAGTATCTAACCTCCAACACTTAGAAATTTTTTGGTTTCCTACCAGTCCGCTACACAGTGAAGCGGACGGCGCATCAGAGTGTCTAATCTGTGGCACTTAGAAATTTTTTTGGTTTCCTAACTGTCCGCTACACTGTGTAGCGACGGCGCAACAGAGTCTTTGGTTTCCAAACTGTCTGCTACACTGTGTTGCGGACGGTGGAGTAAAGTCTCTTACCTGTCCGCTTCACTGTGTAGCGAACGGTGCAGCAGAAACCCCACTTAGAAAATTTTTCCCATTTTGTTTCCCACCAGTCAATCATTCTCAATGAGAGCAAAAAAACCAACTCAAATCAAAATCTAATCAAATCAACCAAAATCAAATGTCGACTGATTTCAACATAAATCAGTCAAATCAATCAATAAATCATCTTCAACACAAATCAACTGATCTCAACACAAATCAAATCACACCAATGACAACTTTCTAAATAATCATGATTTATTAAAAAAATTATTCTAATGGTACGATGTCAACCGGGGTCCTCATGTTCAGCCGGGTTATCATCCTTAGATGGATTTTCAATAAACCTAACCGCTCTAGGCTGGCATTTCATAATTTGCCAAGCGATCCTATATCTAAAGCCTTATACGCATTCTTGACTCCATGTGGCCGCCCTGAGGCTCTCAGACCGACATATGTAATCCATGTACATGCAAAGGAAGACGCCGCAGTCCGAAGTCTTATTTTGCTTGGGCCTCCTCTTCTTCAATCGAAAATGGAGCTTTGGCAGTGCCGGTACATGTACACCACGGATAGCATGGACCATGGCACAAAATAGATTCTGCGAGAAGCACAAATGGCGTAAGACACGAGTTAACATTTACAATTGGCAAGTTACAATAAGCATTAAACAACAATCGTAAGATTACCATAGAGTCTAACTCGGCATTGTACATCCACAACACATGCATGTGGATGGTATCGTCCTGGAGACTGTTGATCACCGATACGACTTTTTCTGTTGGTTCATAGCAAACCAAGTACCAGTGGCTTTCCCCTAAAAATAGGATTAGAAACATGCGGGCAACCCTTGCGCTCACTGGACTATCCCTATTCAGATACCCTCGTAGGTTAGCGGATGGTCTCCACTGGCTCAACTTTTTCTTCCTCCTTTGTTCGACCCACTCATGCAATTCAGACACTAGGAGGCTATGAAAAAATGCATCCACCCAAAAAGTGTCGGATACTTGTTCAGCCACTCCCTATCTCTTTCCTTCAGAATCTCTATGTAGGTAGAGATGACACCGTTGTCTAACAAACTCCCCGGAGCTAGGGAGGACATTCTCCCCACAAGCAACAGTAATCCATGCGCTTCGGGTGATTCACACTATACAACTCTTTGTCCCGGGGGTACCCGCTAAAATAACGCTCTCTGATTATTTGGCATTTATGCGGCTTTAGGAGCTTCAATGGATGCCCTATGCTATATTGCCCTTGGGGGTCGACCGGGGATATTAAACTCCTTCGGGGGGGTCGATCGGGAGATAATGCCCTGCTTCGGTAATAGATGGTCCTGCCCATGGGATAATGGGCATTGTCTCAGATAGACTGATGTTTCTGAAACCCCAGTCCTGCATGACTTGACTCTGAGAGAGGGGTTGGAGTTCCGAGTCCAGAAGCAAAGAGAATGAGGGCACACTGTACTCTTCCCACGCTACTTGAGCCTGGCCCATGGTGCTTGGCGGTCCCCAATCACCACCCAATCCTGGTACAGAGGGACCACCATATCCCTGGCTCACCCCCGACGTCTATCCCGAGGGATCAGTGTATCCCTCGCTCATATAAGGGGGCTGCCACCCCAAATAACCCATTCCCGGGCTGACGCCCAAAGGTTGTTCCGATGCTTGGAGCAAAAAATTCCCGTAGCTATACGCAACACTTCAGTCTGTTGGTGAAGCTCCTCGCCCATTGCATCCATCAGATCCTTCCGCTCGCTCAACTTCTGGAAGAAGGCGAACGAGGCATTAACCTATATCCAAAGAGATAATAAATAAGTAACCTCATACACACACTTAGAATCATCAAGTTCAATGAAAAGCACTGGTTGGGAAACTTACCCGATTGTATGCCATCTGCTCATCGATCTAACCCCTATGGTGGTACTTCTCCCCGCGTTCAAACCTTACTGGGGCTACTCTCTTTCGGCCGATGCGGTAGTAACACCCATTGTACCGTTCGATGCTGATCACGAGATCAGGCTTTGACATAATGGCCGCCAGCCTGTCCTGCTAGGAATTCCAAACCTCAATTTCTTGCGATCACAAGTCTTGCGCATTCACCTTCCCAAACCGTCCGACACTCGATGGGTTCCTGTTAAGGCTCATATCCGGTGCATCGGTTGGCAACCCTGCATGCAGTCAAAATGGTGCATAACGCGATCTGGCAACTGTGACTCTATGACCTCGAAGTGGATTAGGGGTGTGCGTTGTAACCCGGAGAGCGTGAAGACGAACGACTCTCCCACCCGTCGCGCCAAACGTTTGTACGGTACCCATCGCAGCTGGCCCAGAGATAGCGAGTCAAACTCCCCCCGATAGTACGTAATGTTGTGATGGGGATTGTCTTTCCTCAGGTAGTGACTGTCCTTCCGGCTGTACTCTCAGGCGCACAACTGAGGCCATACATTATCTGTCCCGTCCTTACGCCTGGGTGCGTCGGTAGCAAGGTGTTCATAAGACCACACCTGGGAGCAAAGACAAATTAAATAAAGTATTGTCAAAATTTATTGTCGATTCAACAAAAAAAATCAAGCACGTAATCAAGATTTGTATGATATACCTACAATAGCGAGAGACATGCACATATATCTTTGGAGTCGGGCCTCGTTTCCTTGTGTAATGCTCGGTACAGGTACGCAAGAGTTGCTGCACCCCAGGCATAATCCCCAACCTCCAGCAGGTTGCCCAACAACGGTAAATATTTGACGCTTATCGTACTCTTCGACGATGTTGGGAACAGAATTGCCATCATCACCCACAAAAGGAAAGCTTGTGTGTGCAGCAAAAGCATCTAATTGGTGTAGTTATCCGGTAGAACCTGGACTTATCCCCAGTGCCTTGTAATGGTTCCGCTTGTCATGGTCGGTCATTTTGTTGCACAATGCACACCTTCTCAGCTTTTTAGGTTGAGTTGCCTGTTCAATAGAGCTCTTCATCCGCGTAGATCTCTTGCGGCCTTTCGTTTGCGATATAATTGGATCCAAAGGCCGGATATCATTGTCGTCTTCCTCCCCCGGCTCGTCATCTTCTGATCCCGTCGTAGGCTCAGTGTCAACCGCATTGCTGACTGAAGCTGCTTCCAACTGGTCGACGATGGGCTCTTGCTGCTGAGCTACCTCGAGGAGATGTTTATATCCGGCCATTGTAGCAGCACCTTTTACGGACAAACGGGTGAACATTGTCACCAGATGATTATACCGCAACGTCTCTGATTCTTCAAAGTCAGTATACGGGTGCTCCGGAAAGGCAATGGTACCGTGCAACCTGTTTGCACCTTTCGTCCACCGTGGCAGGACATATTTATCGGGGATTGTCCTGATATTCTTCTGGGTGAAAAACCGCAGAATGTGTCTACACAGGATGCCATGGAACTCAAACTTCTTGCAAACACATGTCACCGAATCCGTCAATGTGTCATGGCTCACCGTATAAATTCTGCGCAGCTTCTCAGGGACGAGGTCATTCACGAGCGAATAAACCTTGTACTCACGCGTAGACATTTCTGCCACCTTGTTTATACTGTATCGTCCCGATTTTCGCAGCTCTACTTGGTATAGCAAGAAGATCTCCTTCGTATAGACTTTGGCACCGTTCAGCTCCAGCGGGGTCTCAAGCAACCTTCTCCTTTGTTTGTACGTTGTTGCAAAGTCTGCAGCCCTTTCTTTACGAACAACGAAGCAACCGCTTTTTGTGCGGATGTGACGAAACTCTTCAAATTGGTAGCTGTACCCACATAACTATCGAACGTGGCATTCATAGATTCACTCATGCCCGCTAAAAAATACCTCCTCGTGTAAACGCCAATCCATTGCTCTTTGCGCTCGTACAAGTGCTGGAGCCACTCGTTGTCTTGCAATGAGTAATCCCGAACAAGCTTTTCCCACCTCTCCTCGAATTCCTCAATCGTTAACGACTTGTTAACGCACTTGTCAAAATCCTGTTTAAAGTCTGGATACTTTGCGTACACGTGATGCAGACGTTCAGGGTATTTGTTGCTTATGTGCCAAGTGCACAAGTTGTGTCGAGTGTCTGGGAAGACGGTAGCAATAGCCTTCTTCATTGCCAAATCTTGATCGGTGATGATCACTTTGGGTGCTTTGAAGTTCATTGCTTCCAGCCACGTCCTAAACAACCATACAAAAGAACCCTCGCTCTCGTCCCTTAACAAGGCGAACCCGAACAGGATGGAGTGATAATGATGATTGACGCCCGTGAAAGGAGCGAACGGCATCGAGTACTTGTTGGTACGGTATGTGGTGTCGAAAGTCACGACATCCCCAAAATGCTTATAAGCTAGCCTCGAACGACCGTCGACCCAAAAAATTGTACTAACTCGATGCTCGTCGTCAAGTTTATAATCGAAGGTAAACTGCGGGTCCTCCATCTGCATCCGTTTCAATAGGCTCATTGTCGATTGAGCATCATTGAGGTCATACGCGGCTCGTCTATGGGTTCGGACCGCGTTACGAACGTCTGTCGTGTTAAAGTTTAAATTTTGAATTCCCCCAGCCTGTTCAGCAAGAACATTAACAATCTCAGTAGGTCCAATTCGCGCATTGCTCATTGTGTGAATTAGGCTCCTCGCGACCTTACCCATCTTCTTGTGTTGATGCATCTGACTCACCTTAGAAGGAGTTACTAACGGGTGATTGTGTGCCAGTTCCAGGCTGGTAATAAGCCAATGATCTTGCTTGGTTTGTAGCTTACGAACATCTTGACCTGGCAATTTGTGCGCTCAAAGCAGTCCCGTCTTCTACGCGAGTATCCTATTTCGTCATCATTGCATACGCGTGTCTCATTTTGCACTGGGTTTCTGCCCCTATGACACTCGTATAAGCGAGAGCATATCTTTTTTGTTACGTTGCTTGTTCTTGTAGTCTTTATTCTAATGCCAAAACCAACCCTCAATGAATACGCTCGAAAACATTCTTCAGCTTCTTCCAATGTTTGAAACGTTCGTCCTAGATACGGATCACTAGCATCTACGGGGACGTTGGAGCTCGACACGAAATCAGACATTGTGAAACAAGACCTATGTAGAAATAGACTACGCTTAACAATCAAATGACATTTCTAACTGAAAATATTACCTAAAAATTACCTTGGCGAATAGACCAATTTAGAATGACAAACATACCATATACATAATCTCAAAAGTGTCTCCAAATTAACAATTATTAATTTATTGAACATAACAAATTAAAATTACTAAGATAAATAGACAAATTCATCATGCCAAAATATAACAAACACATCTCAAAATATTTGAATTTAAATTGGATAAATTTTTCAAAGTTAGCGAACATAAAAAAAATTGAATCAAACTATAATGAATTTATTTAAAGTTAACAAATTATATCTTTTTTATGAACATCATGTCTAGAACATCACATAAAATCTAGAGTAGAACATCAGAAATTGATGAAAAGAGTGACAAATTTCTAGAACATAAAAAAATCTATATTTTTTTATCCAAACAAATAAATTATACTTATACAGTCAATCCATAAAGAAAATTTCACCATTCACAAACTTACCTTGTTTGAGTGAAACTTGAAGCAAGTGCTACTCGAAGCTTGAAGGGAGCTGAAAATAGAAGCGAGTCAGAAGGAGAAGAAAATTGTGCTGAAGAAGCTGAGGAGCTTTTGGGAATAGGCAACACTGTCCGCGATACTGTGCAATGACAGCATTGGCGACAACATTGACTTGTTCAGAAATAAAGGTATAGACAAGTCTGAAATTATGTCAGTCGTGTCAGATTGATAAATTCCTCTGCTATTAATAAATTCGTCCGCTACACAGTGTTGCAGATGACTTTTTGACCGTTACATGTTAAGCCAAAAAAGTTCTCCGCCATACATTGTAGCAGACGAGGAAGGAGGGGCAATATGGTAAAAAAGTACGTTCGCTACACTGGACGACTGGCAGCTTCCAAAAAAAAAAAGATATGGGCCGTCCATCCCTTCGATCAGATCACGCTAGCAAAATCTCCTATTTTGCTAGCGCTCTCAACGGATCCGCTTCCTATATGTATATGTGTGTGTGTGTTTGTGTATACATGTATACACATGTATATCCATATATATACACACATGTACATACATACATGTGTGTGTGTGAAAAAGAAATAAGGCAATTGATACACATATATGTATATGTGTGTGCACACACACACAGACACACACACACACACACACACACACACACACACACACATATATATATATATATATATATATATATATATATATATATATATATATATATATATATAGGAAGTTGATCCGTTGAGAGCGCTAGTAAAATGGGTTAAGTTGCTAGCGCGATTTGGCCGTCCACGCGCGATCTGTGGACTGTCCAAATATTTTTTTTGCTTTTTTTTTAAAGTTTGTTAGCTACATTATGTAGCGGACTATTTTTTTGACAAAAATACCCCTTGTCCATGCAATTGATTGTGCCTTTTAGTTTGTCCGCTACATAATGTAGCGGACATGATATAAAATGGCAGAAACTTTCATTTCACTTTCATCTCAAGATTTGTTTGGCTGAGACTTCATTTCTCTCTCTCTCTCTCTCTCGATATGTTTGGGTAAGACTTCATCTCTCTCCGTCTCTCTCTACCCACTGAATGCCCTTTCATTCATCTCGTTCATCTCGGTGAGAACGCGAGAAGGCATGATCCAAAAAAGTACTGCTACACTTGTGTCCCTTGCCCGAATTTTGCAAGGGGAGTTGATTGGAGGGAAAATGATCGAACGGTGAACCGTCCAGATCTGGCCGCGTAGGTGTTGTTGCGACCGGTGTGACCAAAGAAGGAGGCGACGGTAGCGTAGCCCCTTGGTAGTTGCAGATTTTGTTGTTATTGCTAATATTGTTGTCGGCTGATGATTGTTCATAGGCACTGGATGGTGACTGCTTTACGGCATTAGTGGTAGCTTCTTAGGGGCGTCGTTGGGTGGTAGCGCCGTCGATGACCACCAATGGATTCTGGGGTAGCTTGAGTTTGGCTGGTGGTGGTTGGTGGCGACAACGTCGATTTAGATGGTGGTAGTTAGTGACGGTGGTGATGGGTGTTGTACTGCACAATTACAATTTGAATTCGTATCTTTAATTTCAATTTGCTTTGGTTTTGATCCATGAAATTTGTTAAATGGTTGTTTAGTTGAGGGAGAATAAAGAACATCTTGTTTGTTTGGAAGCTGCGAATAAGGAAGATGAACCAGAAAGAACATCCCCTTTTGGCAGAGACTGCCATACTGCCATTTCATCTGCTACATAATGTAGCGGATGTGTATTGTACATCCTGTGACTCCCTCAAGCTGGAGGCTATTTTTGTCAAAAGATCGTCCGCTACATAATGTAGCGGACAAACTTAAAAAAAAAGCAAAAAAAAGATCTGGACCGTCCACAATCGCGCGTGGACGGCCAGATCGCGCTAGCAACTTAACCCGTTTTGCTAGCGTTCTCAACCGATCAACTCCCATACACACACACACACACACACACACACACATATATATATATATACATATACACGTACACACACACACACATATATATATGTGTGTGTGTGTGTGTGTGTATGTGTATTTGTATATATATGCGTGTGTGTGTATACATGTATACATATATATACACACGTGTACATACATACATGTGTGTGTGTGTGTGTGTGTGAAGAAGAAATAAGGCAATCGATGACTCTAGTAGTTAATAATCTGAAAAGCTTAATGGCAAGAATTTCATATGTTGGCGACAACAACAGATGAAATTTTGTCTTAGCACTTTAGGCCTTTACTCGATTGTTCATAATGCCTTAATTGGTTAAAAGAGGGAAAGAAAAAGTTGCTAAAAGAAGTGTTCAACTTTGATGACGACTTTGCTAAAATTTGTCGAACATAGTACTACTAGGTCAAAGTCTGATGCTCACTTCGATGAAAATGATCACTTATGTTATGGTAGAATTTTTAGTGCATTATATCCTCTAATTTATAGTATTTCTTGCACTACTTAACATGACGATGTATTTTGGAAAGCATTAGAATTGAAATATGGATCTGAAGATTATGTTGAGAAGCTTTTAGATTTTCAAATGATCACTTTGTGTTAGAGGATGTACTACTCCTGGACAGTCATCAGCATCCACAAGTACGGGCACAAGTACCGAGAGATTAAAGTGATGGCTGGCTACACCGGGGGTCGTCAATAGGTCGAAAGGCTGCGTGCACAACCTCCCCGGTACGACTGTATGTGTCTTGATAAGAGCGTCCCCACCCCCCGCTACCCCTCCATAGATGCAGACACTGACCGTGGAGTGACGGTCATTACAAGAGTATGAAATCCATCACATTCCTGCAGAGGTGTATAGGATGATTGCGGCAAATAATCAGGAACAACCACTGTATACGTTGAGTAACACTTTATACAATTGCTATCGAGATTAATGCGTCTGTGCCTTTACATGTAGGGCACTACCACTGGACATACCGAGCGGGATCCGATTCACAGTGCCTCCCCCCCCCCCCCCCCGTCCATAGACGAGGATGATTAGTAGGATCCAGATCTAGGACTTGCTGACCCCTCATCAGTCCTTCCCCTCCTAGCTATTTGTATCCCACTCCCGTACCCCCCCCGACTGGTACTCCCCTCCTTTCCCCTAATTTATTGTACCCTGCTCCTGTGCCCTCCTAAACTTTCTATACATTTTATTTTTTGATTAGTATAGAATCCATTCTTTATACAGATGTGTTGAGTCTGTTATAGGGTTAAATAATTGCAGACGGATCAGCAATTATTTAACCCTAATGTGCATTGAGAAATATTTGCTGGATTGAGAATGATTGTTGAGAATTTGTAATTACAGATTTGGGTATTTAAGAAATAAATTTTAAAATTAGTTTGAGTTTTAGCGACGGATGTTATTGCTTCGCTAAAAGTCTTACTTGAATAAATGATTTTTAATGACGAAAAATTTGTCGCTGAAGTTTTAAGCGACGTTAAAACTTTGAGACGAATTGTTCCATTGCTAAATATTTTATGTAGTAAATTATTTCTAAAAAAGAAAAAAAAATTAAATTCAGAAAACACAATCAGCGACGGAATATTCGTCGCTAATTGTATTTGTATGTCTGTCACTCAAGGTCAATCTTAGGTGACGAATTTTAAAATTTCGTCGCAAAACTTTTAGCAACAGAGTTGTAGGCAACGAACTTTTAGCAACGGCGTGTCAGTGGCTAAAATTCTTTGGCGACTGATATACAATTTTTAGCGACGGAATTGTTTGTTGCTAAAAACCCTTTTTCTTGTAGCGGAAGAAGTGTTCAAGCTTGACCATGACTTTGCTGAAAATTGTGGAACATATACTACTATGTCAAAGTCTCATGATACTCTGATTGAAAATGATCACTTGTGCCATGGTAAAATATTAATTGCATTATCTCCTGTAATTTGTAATATTTCTTGCACTAGTAAATATGTGGATGGATTTTGGAAAGCATTAGAATTGAAATATGGGTCTGAAGACTATGTTGAGAAGCTTTTAGATTGCTTCCTGGTTAAAAAGTTACCACCTTCTTGGTCAGATTTTGCTAGGTGTTGAAACAAAAACAAGATGTTTTTTTCTTGAGATGAATTGTCATTGTCTCTAACTATTGAAGAAAAACATCGTGAAAAGATGGAATTTTTAAATTCTGATTTTCAAACTAAGGACTGGGAATGTTTGAATGGTTAAAAAATGGACTGGGAATGTTTAGATAAATCAGCTGATTCAAAACAAAATTTGTGCCAAGTAATAGATATTAATCAAAGAAAAGTTTTAGAAGAGCTTGGAAATCATTTGAGGCAGGCAAAAATGCATTTTCCTTGAAGGCAAAAATGCATTTTCCTTGAAGAAGATACACCCCAAAGTTGCACTTGGTTAACGAAGTTCTACCCCAAAGATGAAACAACCACCGAAGAAGTTTTGATGCTGCAAAAACTTTCTTTCAAACCTTAGACCATTCGTGCACTCCAAAATTGTATATCACATAATGTGCTTGATTTTAGAAGAAAGAATAAATAAAGAAGATAGAAGAGAATTTTAGAATAAATAAAGTCCATCTCATTTTCTTCTGCCTTCTCCACTTTTTATAGATTTCTCTTGTCACAGCTCTTTTTTCCAACATAAAAAAATATTATAGTAGAGAGATTATAGGCACATATGGAGAAAATAAGGAGAGAAAGTGTGTAGTAAAAACTACCAGTAACTTATAACTTAGAAGACTTAGTCAAAAAGTTTTCCATCTATTTCACCGTTTATATTGTTTTTTGTTATTTTTTTTAAGCAACAGGCGAAGTGCACCACCAAAAAGGGAAACGGATAAATAGGATGCCATGCTATTTTTTCTTTACCTCGTAAAGTAAGGTAAAAGTGGATTAGAGTTTTAGTAATTTTCTACTTAGATGGTTAGTGAGCATTTTTCGAAAATAGTGAAAGACACAGAACAAATCGAGCCTATTAGTTATACTTATGAGAATTTTAAATTTCAATTTTAGATTTTTTAGAGGTTTCGTGGGAGGAAGTTTCTTTTTGATCTGGTTGAATTTGTTACGTTAGTACGAAAATAAGTGTTTTCCAACCTTGGCTAGTATTTCTGTAAAAGATGTTGCATGTTATTTTGTTGAAATATTTCACACAAAATATTTATGCCTCGCTATTATGCATTAAACACGGATCAAACTTGTGATAATTTGGCTGGTGATATTAAAATTGATTTTGTCAACAATTATGTTTTGATGAGAAATGTGATACTTTTGTAAGATTATGCAAATAAGCATTGAATTCATACTTTTGAACTTTCGGCTTGGCTATGTTTTGCAACTTCTTTTACGGTGGGAATTTAAACAACTTTTGGTGCTGGTTTTGGACCCGCTACTAGTGTGTGATGCTGGGCTTGCCATAGGATGAAAATATGGTCATAGTTGTAAAGGGCTGTAGAGTTAAGGCCTATGCCTTTTTATAAATTCATGTTTGTAGCTGTTTTTGCTCAGTTGAGTGAGGTAGTTGAATGGTTACTATTATCCTTTCATATTGACATCGAATGTGAGAATCTTTTGGACGACAATCAGACGATGAGCTAAAAATAGCAAAAAAAAAGTAAATATAAGAGTGGACATTTGTTGTTGAGTACTAGAAGTGTTTTTGTAATTCTAAGGCACATTCAATTACTTGAGTTATTTTGTTGAGAAGATATTTTAGAGTATACTTTAAGTTAAAATTGTGGAAGCGAACCTTTTGGTGTTAGGCCTGGTAATGTCCTTGCGATGGCATTAGATGGGCCTATGGCCGGGCATATGGAGCCCATTGGGTCCCTATGTCCTTGACACCAATTTTGCTTCATCCACCCATAGCCATCCAACGTATCTCAACACTTAGTCGTCTAGCTGCCCTGGATAGGAGTATTCCTAATTCTTTCTGTGTGAGGAAATTGGCTTGAAGTCTCGCAAGCACAGGCAAGATAAACTAGACTGTGCATGCAGGGCTAGCCAAAGGTCCCAAGACTCCATCCAATTTAAACATCAGGTCCTCCATCCCATCAGAGGTAATCTTGACATCAATGGGGGAAAGATGGAAACTACGTAGAGAAACCAATATATCTATAAGGGGTAATACACGTTTGGCCCCCTGTTCTTTGTACAGGAAGAGGTTTGGCCCCCTTTTCTTTAAAAAGTTATAATAAATTTACATCTACTCCTCAAAATTGTATACATCGACCAAAATAGCCACATAAGTGTTAGATTTACATAATTAACTCAATAAACTATAAATATTTTAAAATCATCCTCTTCCAATTTTTTTTCTTTAATAAAGATTTCCCACCCCGATCCTCCCAATCATCCAACCCCAATGCGATAGCTGCCACCCACCCATCACCATGGCAACAATCCTCTGCCACTGCCACCGCAACACAACCACTGCCAAACACCACATCAACACTGCCAGTTGCTAAAAGCCCTATATCCGTCATTAAAAAATTTTAGCGACAGACACCATGTCGCTAAAAGTTTTGTGACGGAATTTTGAAAATTCGTCGCCCAAAAATCAATTTTCAGCGACGGTCATATGAATACAATGTTCTGTCGCTAAATATATTTTTCGTATTTTAGTTTATTTTCTTTTTTTGAAAATAATTCATTATGTAAAATAATTAGAGACTGAAAAATTCGTCGTCAAAAGTTTTACCGACAGAATTTTAGCTACGGAACACCAATTGCTAAAAATTATCCCAAAAATTGATGACTTTTAGTGACAGATATCTGTCGCTAAAACTTTGTCATTTAAACCTTTAGCGACAGAATTTCCATTTTTAAAGGTTATTTATGCACATCTTAAGTGCATACTTTTAGTGATGGAATTCAAAGTCAAACTAATTTTTAAATTTTTTTATTTGTTTAATACCAAAACCTGTAATTACAAATTCTCAACAGCCATTCTCAATCATCCAGCAAATATTTCTCAATGCACATTAGGGTTAAATACTTGCTGATCCATCAGCAATTATTTAACCCTAAAATAGATAAAATTCATATATATATATATATATATATATATATATATATTTACAAATTCTATACTAATCGAAAAATAAGATGTATACAAAGTTCAGGAGGGCACGGGAGTAGATATATTAGAGTAGGGGAGGGGAGGCGAGTACAAGCCGGGAGGGCACGAGAGCGGGAAACAAATAGCTAAGAGGGGAAGGGCTCAGGGGTCAGTGAGACCCGGATCTGGATCATGTTGATTGTCCTCATCCACGGGAGCACTCTAATCCGGACCGACATGACATGCCCAGCAGCAGTGCCCTGCATGTGAAGGCACGAACGCATTAATCTCAATAACAATCGTATATAGTGTTTGTACCTGATCATGCGCCATGATTATCCTCAACACCTCCTCAGTAATGCAACATGACACTCCTATCACAACACGTGCAGTCATGTTGGGCAGGTCGCGTACGCGGTCTTTCGGCCTATTGACGACCTCCAGTGTATCCAACCATCGCTTCACTCCTCTATGGAAACACCCCTGGGCAACATTTTTTTCACCCCCTCCCATGCGTCATGTAACCATCACTGGTAATTCCTGCCGATATAGGCAAAAAAACTTGCTGCCCCAACGCCTGTTGCTCAAGCGACTCAAACTCGAACCCCTCTTGCATGGCATCAAATTTCACTATCTATATGATTTATTTAAATATTATGTTCTAATGAAACAAATAATGACTGACAAAAAGAAAAACCATACTAGCCACTCCTTCCATAAGAACTTCCTTGTCCTGGCATCCTAGTCCTTCAAGTATAGTTATGGCTCAAAAAATTGACCCTTCACAAGGACGCCGATGTTCGTCTTTGCCAAAGTCTCCAGGATCCTGATAAATAAATAAATAAATAAATACATTAAATAAGTGGACCGTAATAACTATCAGAATTGAAGATTATAAGTATTGCATTATGTGATTTTTTTACTGGCCCTCTTAGGTGAGAGTAGCTCTTTATTTATGCTGGGGGTCGATGCGCCCCCCGCGTGTCGATCCACGCCTTATCAAGATCCTACAAAGCACAATCATAATACAGTTCAAATAAATTTTTTATGTATAAGTCCAGAATTATGACTAAACGTCGTTATCAAATATATCGAAAGTAGAACCAACAAAAGTAAAAGAACCAGTGCGTGTGTGGAGCTGGGGCGGGGGCCCCGCCTACTGGATGCAAGCACTATATGCCTCATCATCAGCAAGCAATGGCGAGGCAGGAGCCACCAAGGTGGACGTAGCTTAGCATCCACCGCGACCACAAATGGCCCGTAATCTATCCATAACTGACTTCGTATACAAGAAGTCCAAAGAAATTAACACATTAAAAACAATGTAAAGTCCACAACATGCTACAACACTATATATATGAAACAAGTATATATATGAACCAAGTATAAAAACACTATATGAACCGAATACTAAAACAATGCATGTTACAAAAGTACAAGTCATTCATCTTAATTTTGGGAATCATCACCATCATCATCGTCATCCTCTTCTTCCTGGGATTCGTCGTTCTCTTCATCAAGTAATTCATCATCTTCGTCAATAGACTCACCTCATTATCTTCAACACTTTCTACGTCTTTCATGTCATCATTTATGACTTCTTCTCCCACATCAAGTGTTGATTGAAGAGGAAGATCGTCCTCCTCATTGTTCACCACTACAGGTACCAAGACATGTGTTTGGTCGGCTTAAAAGGTGTCTACTTCACTGTCATATGCACCTTCAATAGCAGGGGCAATTTCTTAGATTTGATAACTGTAGACCAATGAGATTTGGGATTTGCAATGTCTTTTGCGTAAAAGACTTGTGCAGCCTGACTAGGAAACACAAACGGCTCGTCTGATGCAAGTCTTGACTTAACATTGACATCTAAAATTCCTTGCGAGCCAACACGGATTCCTCTACTGCATTTGATATCGAACTAAACATTACCAGGCTCTTTGGGAACCCAAATATGTTAGCTCAACAATCTCATCTAGCTATCCATAAAAGTCCATGCAATTATCATCATAACAGTCGCCGTTGACCAAGACTCTACTACTTTGGGTTTGTTTTGTTTGGTCATCATTTTTTACATTAAACCTAAACCAGTTGATGATACAGCCTCCATGATGAGATATTTGTTTACTCGGGCCTTGAGCTAGTAATTTCAAGCAGGAGGCTACTAGTTTATCGACCAAATGAACCTATTATAGAAGATGGTGAAAGTTAATGATAAATTAGTGTATTAATAAACCACATAGCTGTATATAACACATAGTATATTTTGGTTAAAGACTTATACGTCTTCTGAACCATTCTACAAATCGTGATTTTTTATGAGATTCAAGTCCAGCAGGATCAGTGATTAAAGATTTCGCATCGAACTCATTGCAAATTGAGATAGTTAACCCACTGATCATACATTTTCAATTATGTACCGTAGTAATTTGAAGACATTAACTTACTCAATGAATGTTGAAACTTCATCCCAACATAGAAGGGCATATATTGTTGCAACACTATACTCTACATCCGTTAGCTACCGAGTATAGGTTCATTCGAACGGATTACCTAACTGCTTGAATATTGACAATTGCCCTTCCATCCTCATTTCGGCCTAGTTGATTTAATCTTGTATCAATATTAGGCTCAAAATATTGGCTACAAAATTTACAAGCTCTTCCATTATGTAAGCTTTAGCAATTGAGTCCTCAACAAGAGCTTTATTACAAAGTTTTTTCTTCAAATGGAACATGAACCTAGAAGTTTAACAAATAAAGTTAAGTGGAATATCAGTGATGACAACAAGGTTTGCATTACGTGTAAACAAACAACATAGAGTTAAAGGGTTACCTTTCAAATGGATACATCCACCGATATTGCACAGGCCCACCCATCTTAGCTTCATATGCTAAGTGAATAGGCAAATTCTTTATTGAATCAAAGTCTCAAGCCTGCAAATTGTCAACACAATGTCCTACTCAAGCACCTCCATGTTACTCACCCGGATTGTAGAAGAACATATATCTCCAAAGAAATGAGATAATTCAGTTAAAGTCTCACATACAACCTTTGGTAACAGTCCCCGGAAAGTAATAGGAATGAATCTTTCCATAAATACATGACAGTCGTGACTCTTCATCCCCTGAAACTTGCATTTCGATTCATTGCAACAACGAGATATGTTGGACACATACCCATTCGAAGCTTTCAATTCTTAACCCACTGATAGACCTTCTCCACCTGTTTCTTGTCTAGACAATAAGGTGCTTTTGCCCGCTGACTATATGAGGATGCAATTCACGGCATACACCCAACCGTTGTAGATCATTTCTTGCTTTAAGGTAATCTTTCGATTTTCTCTTTACATTCATCACTGTGTTGAACACATTATCAAAAATATTCTTCTCAATGTGCATCACATCTATGTTATTTCAGATAATGAGTGTCCCTAGTAGGCTAACTCCCAAAAAATAAATTGTTTTCTCCCATTGTGCTCTTCCCCGTGTCCTGGAATCACCGGCACACCCTTGTCATATGATATGTCGGTATCAAGTGCCTCTAGGTGGGAGATCACTTCTTTACTAGATGGATAGTCCAGTATGACAACATCACCCTCGATTGTCCCGTCGAATTTATCATTCTGCTTACGAAACTGATGGTCTGCTAGCAAAAGCTTGCTTTAATGTATGACCCGGATTCACACCCCATACAATAAGGGCATGCTAATTTTCCACGTGTGCTCTAGCCACACGTAATTCCCAATGCGGGGAAAGTGAATAGTCCACATCAAAGCAACCCTCATCTGAAAAGTTATATTTGCATCATAAGTTTTGACTCCTCATAGCTATTTGAGGTCATCAATTAACAATCTTAAATATGCATCTATGTCCTTACCGGTACTCTTCGACCCTAGAATAAACAATGACAAAAACATATACAGTTTCTTCCTACACATGCCTGGTGGAAAGGTTGTACGGATCAACAATAACAGGCCATACAGAGTAAGGCGTGCTAGACTACGCAAAAGGATTGAGCCCATCAGTTGCCAAACCAAGTCTAACATTCTGAACTTCCTAAGCAAAGCTTGGATGCCTCCGATCAAACTCCTTCCATGCCTCTCCATCAGTTGGGTGTGTCAGCACATTAGCATCGTTGCTACGAGCCTCACAATGAGCCCTCATATGTTCAGCTGTATTGGAGGAGTAGTTCATCCTCTGAAGCCTTGGGGTAACGGAAAAATATCCAATACCTTCCCTGCAATGTTTTTCTCCTTCCCTTTGTCATGTTTATACCTCGAATGATCACATACTAGACACCATGTCAAGTCTTTATTCTCTTTTCAAAAGAATACACAGTCTTTATTGCACGCACATATCCGCTCATAGCTCAATCTAGGTTTTCTCATCATCTTTTTCGCATCATAGTACAACGTGGGCAGCTTTTCACTCTCTGGCAAAATTTCTAAGATAAAATTAACAAACTCGTTAAATCCTTTCTCACTCAGCCCGTACTCCGATTTCAATTATAATAACCTACTAACCACAGACAACCGTGTGTGTTTTTGGATTCCATCCCACAATGGCTATTCCACATCTCTCAACAAATAAAAAAATTGATGAACCCTCTCGTTCGGCTGTTGGGGACCGACATCACCGCGGCAGTCACCACAGTTAACATTTGCATGCCTAACATCCATAATCATATCTTGGTACGCATACGGTGCCTCCTTCCTAACTTCAATTTGACTAGCCCGGTTGGATGACAATACTATCGTCTCCCCGTGCTACGTCCACCTTGTGTATCCATCCATAAAATTATACTAGAGAAGATGCTATTTTACCACCATTCCTTTTCTCCAATACAACAACTCATATTTACTGCAAGGACACCTTATCTTATCAAAGTCAACATATGCAGGATGTGCATAAGCAAACTCGAGAAATTCATCGACGCGATCCTTCAAATCATCATCATTTTTCCTTTTCATCCAACTTCGATCGCCCGACATCACGCCTGAGATTACTATATACCACCTTAAATTAAAACCGATAATTAGGTAGGGTCGATATAAAAATGAATGCATGCATGTGACAACATGTCTATACCCCTTCCATTCTTTAATAGGTAGTGGTCTTATCCCATTCAGAAAAGAACATATTTATAAAACAATTACTAACTCATGCTTAGTCTAATGTCTATGGAATATTCAACAGCACCTCCCTATATTTTTTCAAGTACACGACATTGATTAGGCGGTCTAACATCCGTCTAATCTTGCTATTGCAAGATTTAACGTATGTTAGAACACCACATCTGTATGCACCCTGGGAACCACTAGAGAGCGTGTACCAAATATCCACGACATAGAATACATAGAGTTAGTCGATACACTTTTTATAAACACGTAGCTTTCTTAAATTTTCCAAACTGGACCTCCAAAGGTCTACTACAAAGCATTACTTTGTAATGAGTACCTTTGAACGTGAACTAAGGATTTTTATTCATGCATGCATCTAAAAATTGATAACATATACAACCATCGTTCCAAAATTTCAAAATTTCGGAACAACTATAACAATTATACATTATAGCAATTACAATTACAACAATTATAACATATAATTCTAACATGTAATTATTCATACAATATAAAGCATATGTAACAAAAATATAATTCTAACATATGATTGATATAATTGTTAATAACTATAATAATTATATGTACAAGTGAGGGCGATGGACGGTGACAGTGGCGGGTGGTAGGCAGCAGCTGTGGCTTCTCCGGTGAGGTGATTGCGGAGTACTTGCTATAGAGGTGACTGCAAATTGGTGGTGGTTGTGTTGCGCACTGAGGGACGGCTATTTTCCGGCCGGGGGGGGGGGGGGAGGAAAGCGGAGTGGTGGTGGTTGTGTTGTGCAGTGGCGGATGGGTTCTTACTAGTGAGGAAGGAAGATGGAAGACGCAGTCGCCGACAGTAAGAGAGAGAGAGAGAGAGCAGAAAGCGGTAGGGAGAAAGTATAATTAGGGTTTTTCTCTCGGGACTTTTAGTGATGGACCCATCGTTAAAAGTCATGTTTTCATTTTTTTTTATCTTTTAGAGATGCGCAAAATCCGTCGCCAAAAGTTTGAAAATTTGTAAAAATTTTATTTTTGCGATGAATTTAAATCCGTCACAATACTTTGTCGCTAATTAATTTACAAAATTCAACTGAAAATAAAAAAATTCAAAAAACATTTTAGCAACGGAATTTGGTGTCGGTATAAAAACATCGTTCAATATCCGTCACTAAAGGTTATTACCGATGGACTGTTCTGTCGGTAAAAACCTTTAGACACAGATATTTAACAAATGACATCCGTCGCTGGAAGTCTGTCCCTCAATGAGGTTTTTCTTATAGTGGAGAAAAGGGAGATGATGTGGGTATGTAGTGGAGTTTAATGAGAGGAATAGAAAGAAAAGATTGGGTTGGTTGTGGTTGGAGATGGGTGTGGGTGGGTTGTGGTGGTTAATTAAAGGGGCGACAGAGGAGCAAATGGTGATGGCTAATCAGAGGAGAGAAAGAAGAGGCAACTGTGAATGCAGTGTGATTGCGATTGTGTATGTGAGGGTGTCGGTGCATATTTTGCATTGCTATTATGTGTGTTCAGTTTGTGCGCACGTGTAGTGTGCGTGTGTGGTGGAAGTAGAGGGAAAGGTTGGGGGGGGGGGGGGGGGGAACCCGTAGTGTGTGTGCTCATGTAGTGTATTAGTGTTTATGCCTTTTTAGTGTGTTTGTGTGTGTTTTGTAGCATGATTTTTGTGTGTGTGTGTGTGTGATGTGACGTGCGGGGAAAAAATTCCTACCCAAAAACATGATTAAGTTGGATGGAATGCATCCAATGTGGACACTTTCCAGGAGTACAAGTAGGTTTAGCACAACGTTTTAATGAAAAATGGCCAATCCACTTTCGAGACAAAGTATAGGGGATCAAAGTGCATTTATCCTTACCTATACGCCAATGAAGCTTAATCCCCAAAGAGCGTCACCCTTTCGACACAGAGGCAACCCCAAAACCAAATTTTACCTGAATCAATGCCATCCCCCTTTTATCCTTAGTCTCGTATAGAAATACAAAAACTTTTTTACCATTCCACTTGGTTGGCAAGGTCGAGACCTGTCGAGGGACTACCAGTCCTCTGGCAGCTCCATCCTAGTATTCTCATGGCAATCAACAGGGTTGCGTTAGGACCTCCACCACTGGTAACTCGTCTGTGTAGGTAAAAATGAGATGAATCTTATCCTTACCAGCAATTTCATAAGCCTTCTTTATAATTCTTCATTGGATTTGCAGATATGATGTATTGGAGGAGCGATTTCTCGTGCTTTCACACCCAATCCCTTTTCTTTTTGGTTTATTTTTTATTGTCCCGTATCTAGAGAAGTGTCTATATCCATCTTCACAGAAGACTGTTCCTTACCAGTTAATTTTGTGCAAATATTTTCTGGACTAGGGCTGCCCGTTTAATTGGCACAATCCAGAGGCTACTTTCTCTTAATCAATATCCACAGCAACGAGTCTGCCCATCTTATCGTTAACTAGTTTACCAACCTTACGATTCCTGGCACAGAGTGGAAGATTAAAGACGTGGTACCCAAAACTCAGCCTCGTTGAATTCTATTCGTGATGACTGAATCACGTACTTGGATATCATTAAGTACTTCTCAGACTGCCGAGGACCGCTCGATTTACCCAATTATGACCAACAGCATTGGGGAACTTGAACATAAATAAATTATAATTAAGATAGATAATCGACACCCCTCTAGGCTCTAGCTCCTCAACACGCATTTCTAAAGGGATTTTCATTGCATCCTTACTGAAAGATCCATCGGTAAACAGCTTCCATACCAGCAAAAAATTGCTAATAGACTTCGGCCTCCTCCTTTACATTACTGGAAACTTGAACACCTTCCTTCTCTTCCTGTGTGAGATCTAACTTTTGCCACCAGTCAAAACTTTGGCGTGTAATTGCTTTGGAAAATCGTCTTCGGTAATCACTTAAAAAACCTACCATCAAGCCCTAAAGGGGACGGGCCACCCCGCACATCAAGCTAACTCATTTATAGCTTTTTCTAAGTTATCTTTGGAATATCTATAAGCCAGGCTAAAGTCAAATAATTGCAAACAAATTAAATCCGTGAACTAACCCACAAATCCACGTCCCTTGTCTCTTTCCCCAACAATCCATGCTAGTCCATGAATGTGGGCATGTTTACGATAGCATTCTGACCATTCATTTTATTTTGTTACACTTAAGGTCTTTAGGAACTTCAGACACGACTTTCCTACTTTTCTCTCTAGTTTATGTACTTCAGCAATTTCAGTAACATAGCTAGACTTTGTGGTTGTATTCTATTACTTATTTGTCAAATTGTAGCCCCAACTGAAGAGATGTCCTTCGGCCTGTGTTTTGATGAGATATTTCAAGTGAAGATTTCATTTTATCAAGAGATTTGAAAAGTTCATATACGTAATTTGTTATTTGAGATGTGTTACAGGGGTTACAAAATTCTAGAAGTGGATCTTAAGAGAGGACTCGGGGGCTTCAAATTCCGATGAATTGACTAGTCCAGACAAAAAAAATTTTGGTGCCTAATTTTCACATTGAAGTGTTCCTTGTTTAATGGATAGTGCGGTCCCAGAATTTTCTATTATTTCTTAGTGCCATTTCAATGTCTACCATTTGAATCTTTGATATTTTTTGCCCGAATCTAATTATATACGTATGAAATCCGAAGATGAGAAAAAGTGATCACGTCACCTCCTATGTAGACACTCTCTCCATCAGCCACGTTGATTAAAAAATATTTCACTTATTACCAATTATTTTTACCCTTTTTGTCAAACATGTTAAGCCTTTATTATTTTCCAATCTCTCTCACAAACTCCCACACATTCCTATCTTTATATGTAACTTCCATATATATATATATATATATATATATATATATATATATATATATATATATCTGTGTGTGTGTGTCTGATTTCCTTCCCTAAATTATCTCATTACTTTGACTTTAATTTTTTCTCATCACTTTAATTTTGTCATAATTTTCTCCTTAGATCTCTCCCCTTCTTTATTTTGAGAGTCTCTTTTCTATCGTCATTGGTGGATATTATAGCTAATTTATTACATGTTTGCTGTAATTTCATGTATTTTTAATATTAATTATTTTTTGCTTCCTTTTAATTCGTTATTTTTTTCTTTTTTGATATATAATTAGATTGGTATTAAATCTCTCTCCTTTTAAATCCTACTGATTACATATTCCTAAAATAACAATCTAAAAGTTTACACTAAAAAAAAATCTCCAATCACCTACGATAATCACCATTTGCCAGTATAGATTACCAACATCTAAGGTAGCATAAAAATATATCCTCCTTCTTTTTCTTGATATATATATATGTGTATACATGCTCTTTTTGAACCTTCACTCTTTCATATTTTTGTTATAGTATTTCACCCTTTATTGAATATATGCAAAGAGAGAGATTGATTCATCTTTATGTGCAAAAATGAGGCTGTTTTGGTGGACATATATATATATATATATATATGAATGAAAGTCGAAACCGAGAGAATGTTACTAAGTCACCGCCTACGTGAACATTCTCTTATATTGCCACGTGGATT
The DNA here is from genome assembly GCA_033070095.1 of Escallonia herrerae. Lineage (NCBI taxonomy): Eukaryota > Viridiplantae > Streptophyta > Magnoliopsida > Escalloniales > Escalloniaceae > Escallonia > Escallonia herrerae. The sequence goes on along the minus strand of JAVXUP010002125.1, from coordinate 62,866 downwards.
ATTATATTTTTTTTGTCCTTTTATGTATGATCAACCTTTTTTGTTTGACTTAATCTCCTTAAAGTTACCTATTTTGAAGCATCATAATTATGTCTATTGACCAATCAAATTTTAACATTTCAATTTTAAAAGTCTCCCTAATTCTATCTGTCATCATTTAAATGACCTTTATCATTTAATTTCTCATTTTCTTTCTCCACAAATCTCTCTCTCTTTCTCCATTTCACAAAACAAAACTTCTATTTGTCTTCGATTCCATTTAAAATTTGTTGTTTACATTATACAAGTTTTAATTTCATAGTATATCACTTTGATTTCAACTTTAAAATCCTAACTTTTATCTCTTTAAAATATGGTGATAGCATTTGTCTTCCATGTGTATCTCCATGTATGTCAGTCACTAACCCTTTGCTTATTCTGTGTTCCAGGAGCTCTCAAGAGCACCACTTACAGAGTTCTACTTCAGGACTGGTCTGTGGAGGCGAGCCTTCGCTTGATGTTCTCCTTATCATTCCCAAAAATGACTCCATGATTCCTTTGCCCATGATTTCAAGCTTAATCACCTTTCTTTATCAATTGTCACTCTATAAATATTTTCTTCCTCCCTGGAAAATGATTTCTGAGGTGAGTGGGTAAATTGTTAATTTCAACGTTTTATGTCCTTGCAAAATGTATCTTTTCATTTTCAAGATTTCACTTCTCTGATTAATTTTTTCTTTGTTGTTGCTATATATCTCTCAAGACCGTAAGGCTTAGAATTTTTAAACACACTCATAGTACTTTGTTTTACTTTATTCCTTTGATGCTGCTTATAGTTATTTTTGTTTTAACTTTTTTCTTATAATCGTTATGTTACCAATTTTGTTGAAAAGGTTTCTCTTAGTTTGCACAATTTGATTGACATTATTTTGATAATGATTGAAAACCTGTGTTTAAAGCTTTTCCTTTTCGATCAATCTCAGACCACCCTTTAGGGGAACAAATGAAGCTTTCTGGTAACATCACAAATTTGGCAACTACTTAAACCTATTCACTATATCATACATTCTCTCACTTATCTTTCACATTTATAAAGTTTATCTTATTTTGAACCTTCATATTTTTTAATGTTTTGTTGTCATATTTCACATACAAAGAGAGGGTTTTGTCTCAAGCTTATATGCAAAAAGCATATTATTTTATTGCGATTTCACATATTCCGATTTCTTATGTTTGTTTAATACCTTAAAAGATCAAAGTTGTTCCATTTGTCGGTGACCAAGCTTCCAGTGACATTCAAATTTCACACCGATTGAGATATGCCCCATATCCTTCATGCGCTCGCGTATATGTTGGTGTGTGTTTAGAATTCACAAGGTCAAGCCATTCTCTTTGCTATAATGCGGACTAAGCTATTGAAGTCTAAAAAGTTTTTCTTTGTTCACAATCTTTATAAGATTTGTGAAAATTGATTCTATTCTAATCTTATTAGCTCTCGCAATTATGATATTTTTATCTTTTATTATTTTTATGCTTTTAGCATTTTAATATTGTAGGCTATTTTATATGTTTAGATAGGTTGTATAACCTGCTAAGAGAACACCCATGTGGTTGATATGTTAAAAAAGAATGATATCTTTAGGGAATGAAAATTTTTAATTCTTATGTATATTAACTGTTTTGCTTGACTTTGAATTTATTCATGGATCATGCCCCTGCCTCCTCTTTTTTCCATATTTGTCTACTTAATTAATTTTATTATTTTAATTTATTGATCTATCTTTACTCCCGTCTGCAACGCACGGGATGAAAACTAGTTCTTATAAAAACTGTGGTTTTGTCTTTGTTTGTTCTTTCTTATTTTGAAAATCTTTTGTTACCAATAAAAAAAAATAGTTCCAATTTTATAAACTCTAGTGTAGGCAAAACAATTCAGGATGATTTTTCCTCCTTTTTGTACTATTTTTAATTGTATTCACCATGATATGAAATATATTGCAAATCCAATTTTACATTTGAAAATGCTATTTCCACTCCTTGAATGATGAAACACAATTTATATTCCTGATGAGATGAAATATTAGTGAATATTTCATAAATCATATTTGACAAAGCTATTTGCACCCCTTGATTTTTTACTTGGTTTTGTTGCTAAAAGAAATACATATGAGTTACAATTATATTTTTTTCGACAACAAAGATAGGGTAGAATAACATATATAAGGGGGTAAGAACCTCTCCCATACTAATTTCACATCGACAATAACAGGAAAACAAACATTCACTAAAGGCTCATGACAAAAAAAAAGAATTATCAGAAAAATAGATATATAAATCCCAGGATTAGGAAATAAGGAAATTTTAGAATGGTTGTGTTTCAATATGAATTAAGGAATTCTTAACACACTTTATCCAAACTCAAATCTGGAAGAAAGGGAAAAACAACACACACCCTTAATCTAGAATTCAATTGCAGATTTGATCAAACAAGTTGTTAACAAATATTCAACTTTATTATATTTTCCCCCTCATAGTATGTCTTATTTTTATTTCAGTCCATGTACTACTAAAATTCTTGAAACTTGACTATGTACAATGTTCCGTTTCTATTTAGGTCCTCTGCTTGTTTTTCTTGTTAAATTGAAAGCTAAATTGGTCATTTAACGCATTTAAGACCAAAAGGACTTATGATATGCATGTGACACCCCTTCGCTGCTGCATTCACGACTGTAACAACCACTACTACGCCATCACTACTGCAGATCCATTCCCCCCCCCCCCCAACAAACCCACCCCACCATCACTGCCTCCACACTCATCACCCATCATTGCCCCTCCCCTTCCCAACCATCATCATCTAACACCACCACCCATAATGCTACCTCCATACTCATCGCCTCTCCCCTTCCCTACCATCACCATCTAACACCACTACCCATTACCCTACCTCTGTACCCATCACCCCTTCCTCCACCCAACTATCACCATCTAACACCAACACCCATCACCTTGCCTTTACACCCATCACCCCCTCCCCCTCCCACCCACTATCCATCACCCTGTCTTTGTACCCATCACCCCTTTCTCCCTCCCAACTGTCACCATCTAACACCAACAACCATCACCCTGCCTCCACACCATCAGCCCGTCTCCACACCATCACCCCATCCCCCTCCCAACTATCACCATCTAAAACCACCACCATCACATTGCCTCCACAAGCATTGCCTCTTTTCCCTTCTCAACCATTACCATCAAGATAGCCAAATATATATGCCAACACTAGCACCACCAGTCGAGGGCTGCCAACACCATACACACCTAAGAAAAGGAGAAATGAAAAGGAAATAATCGTAAAACAAAAAGCAAATGCAAGGAGGAATTAGCCTAGAGGCAAAGTGCTGTGGAGCGGTGAAGTGAACAAGTAGTTGTTACAAAATGCAGCAACTACGAAGCAATACATTAAAGAACAAAAAAACGAGAAAATTTAAAAACAAATAAACTAAACGCACAACACAAGAATTACGAGGTTCACCAATATAGCTACGTCCCTGGGTAGAACCAGATTTTCATTTCACTATTCAACAGTGTTACAACCAAAATCCTAACCCCCACTCTTTATTGTGGTTTTCTCTCTTTGCCTAAAAATAATATAAAACCACTTGTATTTATTTTGAGTTAAGAGGTGACCTTTCTCTAAATAACCAATGTGGGATAAGAAAACTTATATACTTAGGCTAAGTTGCGACCTTCTTCTAATAACCAATGCGGAACACCCTCACAAAACTAGTTTTCAGGTCACTACCTCCATTGTAACAATATCTCTGGATTGAAATCAGGCTCCACATATAACAATCTCTCAATTGGAGACTGGTACAACTTCAGTACTGAAACTCCATACAAATGCTGGTCAAACTCATCCAAGAAGCATCAATGAAGACGAATCAATGTTGAGCATATGCTCAACTTTTTCCTCTTAACCACCTTCGTTAACATGTCCGTGGGATTCTTGTTGCCTTCAATCTTCTCCATGTTCAGTTGTCCATCCTCTAATAGAGACCGTATAAAGTGATACCTTAACTGAATGTGCTTGGTCCTCGAATGAAATGCTGAGTTCTTAGCAAGATGTGTTGCAGTCTGACTATCAGTCCATAACTTACAATCAACTTGCACATATCCCAACTCTATCAAAAATCTCTAAAGCCAAATTATTTCCTTGCTTGCTTCTATCACAGAAGCATATTCTGCTTCTGTTGTAGACAATGCAACAATCTTCTGTAACTTAGAGATCTAGCTTACTACAGTCCCTTCTATAGGAAAAACATATCCCGTGGTGCTTCTCACATTGTCTCTGTTACCTGCATGGTCCGCATCTGCATAGCCTTGCACATCTATGTTATTACCCTCAAAACATAAGCAAAACATGGATGTTCCTTTCAAATACCTGAGAATCCACTTCACTGCTTGCCAATGTTCCTTTCCTGGGTTTGTCGTGAACCTGCTCACAACTTTAGCTACATGTGCAATATCCCGCCTTGTACTAACCATGGCACATATGAGACTTCCCACAGCAGAGGTGTACGGTACCTGTGCCTTATATTCTTTATCTTCACTGTTCTGGGAGTCAACTCCTTTGAAAGCGTAAAGTTGGCTGCTAAAGGAGTCATCACAGTTTTAGAGGTGTGCAAGTTAAATCTCGTGAAAACCTTCTCAATGTACTCTTCCGGTGACAACCATATATTTTTTTTGTCCCTGGTTATCCTCATGCCAAGAAGTTGTTTTGCCTCACCCAAGTCCTTCTTTGAGAAAGTACTTGCCAACTTCTTCTTGAGTTCTTTTATCCTTCCGATGTTTGAATCTGCTACAAGAATATCATCTACATACAGAGTTAAAATAATGAAGTCATCACTATGAAACTTTTAAAAATAAACACAGTGATTGGAGTCCCATCTAGTGAAGTTTATCTGTTTCATGAAACTGTCAAACTTCAAGTACCACTGTCTATGAGCATGCTTTAGGCCATACAAGCTCCTCTTCAACCTGCAAACCATTCCTTCCTTACCCTTGACTTTAAATCCTCTAGCTGATGCATGTAGATTTCTTCCTCTGAATCCCCATGGAAAAATACTGTCTTAAAATCCAACTGCTCCAGATGTAAGTCCTCTAACCTACAATGCTTAATATCGTACAAATTGAAGTCATCTTCACATTATGAGAGGAGATTTATTGGAAATCAATACCTTTCCTCTGCGGATACCCTTTCTAAACTTGTCTTGCCTGGTATCTCTTTGTTCCTCCAGCTTCATTTTTAATCCTGTATACCCATTTATTGTACAGAACATTCTTACCTATATGAAGCTTTATCAAATCCCAAGTTTGGTTTTGCTCAAACGAAGTGATCTCATCTTTCATGTCTTGCTCCCATTGTAACCTGGATTCATCCTGTATCTCTTCTTGATAACATTTTGGCTCACTAGAATCAGTAAACAAAATATAATCGAGCGGAAGACAAAGTCTGTTAGGAGCTTTCCTTACCCGACTACTTCTTCTGAGGTTAAGTGTTTAAGGTACCTGTTATTGATCACCAGCTCCAATTTCAGTATCAGTTGTCTCATCAAGGATTTTTGGATTTTCTATCTTGGGTTCTTGTCAATCTTCTGGCTCATCAAGTTCCATGTATTCCTTGTTTCTAATTCTATGTTCTTGTAACTTGTGCTTATACAACTGTGATTCATTAAATATAACATCCCCACTCCTCATGATTTTGTTATGTTCGTAGTCTCATAAACGATAACCATATTCATCACCTCCATATCCAATAAATACACACTTCTGAGATTTAGAGTCAAGTTTCTTCCTTTCCTCTTTATCAATATGAGCATAAGCAATACATCCAAAAACCCTGAAAAAGAATAATTACTGGCCACCTGACCATTCTTCTTCAGGAATACTACCATTGAGAGCACTGGCTGGACTTTTATTAATTAAATATACAACAGTATCCATAGCTGTTGCCCAGAACTGTAGAGGTAAATCAGCATGTATCCTCATGCACCTTGCTCTTTACATGATTTCTGTTCATCCTTTCTGCCAAGCCATTTTCTTGAGGTGTCCACTTAACAGTCGTTATTAACCTGATACTGTTGTTGGAACAGTATTCTTGGAACCCTCCATCAAGATATTCACCCCCATTATCAGATTTTAGGTATTTTATCTTGTTCCCTGTTTCATTCGCAATAAGAGCTTTCCACTTCTTAAAAGTATGAGAAACATCAGATTTCTAACTGATGGCATATATCCAGGTCTTTCTGTTAGCATCATCTATGCAAGAAACAAAGTAAATCTAGCCTTAGTCTTCTTCTCTTTACCATCCCTCTGAAAACTAACCCGCTTTTGCTTTCCATAGTCGCAGATATCCAACTGAATGTTCTTCATCCCTAGCAATGCATTCTTCGAGTGTAGAATTCTCATATCAGTCTCACTCAAATGTCCCAGCCTATGATGCCATAATGTGTTCCTTTGATTTTCTGTAGAAGCCAAAGAGATAGAGTGATTATAGGTACTTGAAAGGGTATATAGGGTTCCTACTCTTTCACCTCTTGCTACCACCGTTAATCCTTTGATCACCTTCCACCATTTTTCTCCAAATGCCACCAAATAACCTTCCTGGTCCAACTCGTTGATGGATATAAGGTTCTTCTACAGTTCTGGAATATGTCTAATGTCCTTCAAAACTAGGGTTCTGTGTGACCTAACTCCAGCCTCTCAGTCTTCTTCTCTTTACCATCCCTCTAAAAACTAACACGCTTTTGCTTTCCATAGTCGCAGAAATCCAACTGAATGTTCTTCATCCCTGGCAATGCATTCTTTGAGTGTAGAATTCTTATACCAGTCTCACTCAAATGTCCCAGCCTGTGATGCCATAATGTGGTCCTCTAATTTTCTGTAGAAGCCAAAGAGATAGAGTGATTACAGGTACTTGAAAAAGTATATAGGGTTCCTACTCTTTCACCTCTTGCTACCACCGTCGATCCTTTGATCACCTTCCACTATTTTTCTCCAAATGCCACAAAATAGCCTTCCTGGTCCAACTCGCTGATGGATATAAGGTTCTTCTACAGTTATGGAATATGTCTAACGTCCTTCAAAATTAGAGTTCCTCTATTTGACACTTTAATTTTCACCTTTTCCTTTCCATCAATGTTACACCAATATCCATTCCCGACAGTCACATGTCCATAATCACCATAAACATAATCACAGAAACAATACCTATGAGGTGTACAATGAATCGAGGCTCCTGAGTCTACATACCACACTTTGAAATTATCATCCACTGTAGCAGAAAGACATAAATCGTCATATGTCCGTTCGTTTGAACTTACCATGTTTGCCTCTTCATCATCGCCTTGTCTTCTCCCTGCTTCATTTTTCTTCTTTGGTTCTGTACAATCATTCTTCATAGGACTCTCCTTGTTACAATTCTATCAAACTATGGTTCTCCCTTTGCGCTTCGACTTGCCTCTTGATTTTGATCTTCCTCTTGCAGGACTTCTTTCCCTGTTATTCTGCTTATTATTTTGCTTGCCTTTGGATTCTAAGGACAAAGCAGTACTAGATGATATGCCACCATCGATCGTCTTTCTTTGCATTTCGTCATTCATCACAGAGCTCACAACATCATTAAGTGTTAGCATTCTAGAGATAGTAGAATTACTCATTGTCATCACCAAGTTATTCCAACTATCAGGCAGTGAACACAGAAACAACAAAGCCACAATTTCATCATCAAAATTAATGCCGACAGATTCCAACTGATTTGTAACACCGTTAAAATTATTTAGATGATCAACAACATGACCATTTTCAAACATCCTTATATTAAACAGTCTCTTCATAAGAAATACCTTATTCGAAGCAGAAGGTTTTTCATTAAATTTATCTGATGCTTGCATCACAGCAACATTAGTTTTCTCTTTAGAGATATTGAATGCTACTTGCGGTGTCAGGCTAAGCCTTACTGTAGCCAATGCCTTTCTGTCCAAAATTGCTCACCCATTCGCATTCATCGCTTCAGGTTTCTCTCCCACCAGTGGCAGATACAGATCCTTCTGATACAAGTAGTCCTCAACTTGCATCTTCCACGCTAGAAATTCATACCATTAGACTTCTCGATCATTCCTTTACCTTATTTGGCCATTGCTCCCACTCAAACGTAAAACCTACGTGAGTAAAACTCGAACCTAAGCTTTGGTACCGGTTATTATGAAATGCATCAACTACAAAGCAATATATTGAAGACAAAGAAACGAGAAATTTTAAAGACAAATAAACCAAATGCACAACACAAAAATTACGTGGTTCACCAATATAGCCACGTCCCTTAGTATGACCAGATTTCAATTTTACTATTCAGCAGTGTTACAACCAAAATCCTAGCCCCCCACTCTTTATTGTGATTTTCTCTCATGACTCAAAAACAATACAAGACCACTTATATTTATTGAAAACTAAAAGATGACATTTCTCTGAATAACTAATGTGGGATAAGAAAACTTATATACTTGGCCTAAGTTGTGACCTTCTTTTAATAACCAATGTGGGACACCCTCACAAAAACTAGTTTTCTTGTCACTACCTCCATTGTAACAATATCTCTGAATTGACATCAGGCTCCACATATAACAGTAGTGATTGGTGGTTCTTGTGTGTGTACTGATAGAACTGAGGGGTGTATGGTGGAGGGTTCATTGGTGATGGTGGTGGCTGAGTGATGGTTGAGCGGTAGTAGGGGCTGACGGTGGTTGAGCTGATTTTGTTGTTTGGCTTGGTGGTCAGTACTAATGGCGGTGGCAGAGTGGTGATTCATGGCAATGGCTACATGGACTGAGAAGAAAGCAAAGAGAGAGGGAGGGGGGGAGTACATGGACTAAAATAAAAAGGGGCAAAGTACATGGAAGAAAAACGAAATTAATCCCAAATATTCATGTATCACATAATAATTGGCGCTCTCAACTAGTTTTAGTCAAACAACATAATTAGGCTGGAACTCTTAGGTCCAAAATGAGTTACCATTTTAACGCTCCATTAGCCTTATCAAAAATCGGAAATAATTTTGGGATTCAATTGCATTTGTAGTTGGTTGCTAAATAATAGCAACAAAAAGTCGTGGATTTTCATAGCTTGTAATTTTTTGGCGTTATTCAATATTAATGAATTTGGGCCGTTGTTACTATAGTCATCTCAACGAAGAAGTGCAGGGGTGCGATTGGACGCCACTGCATGCATCAATGTATTTTGATGGAGAGAGACTAAGAAAAAACGAAAGAGAAACTAGAGAAAAATGGTCACTCTGTAGATAACATCTATAAATAATGCAATAATGGTCAATCTTTTTAAGAGCCTTTTCAACTTTGTCTTTATTTCATCCGCTTATAGTTGATGTCACTTTCTAACCTCTAAGGACTTTACTCATACACCTGGTTTTAACGGGAAATACAACCTGCGAGATATTCCTCGCATGTGTAAAGTATTAAAAAAAGAGGTAATAACAATAGTATTAATGATAATAATAGGATTGTTATTTTCACCTTTTTATATGATTTTTCTACTTTTTTTGGTTGTTAAAAATGAACCTTAGTAATTGTTAGTTTTAGCAACAAATGAAGAAGTGAGATAGCATATAAAGTGGTAGGAATAGTACCTTCCAAATAAAAATAATAATGATAATAATAACTCCTATGATAAGGTTTGCATTAATAAAGATGACCAAGAAAAAAAACAAAAAGGTATATAAAAATGATAGAATAAAAATAAGGGTATAAGATTAAATGTATATGGCATACAATGAAATAAAAGGGAGAGATTGAAATATTGTGCATGTTGAAAAATAGGAAAGATTTAAGATCAGAGGGAGAGGGAGAGGTAGAAGCTTAAATTTAAATGTGTGTGTGTGTGTGTGTGTGTGAGAGAGAGAGAGAGAGAGAGAGAGATTTAACAAATCTTTAGGAATTGCTGCGGTTGCGAACCTATTAATAAAATATTTAAGTAGGACATGTTGACATGAAAGACAGAGAAATATGAAATCAATTTAAATAATTGAATTTCAAACTGTAAAATAATAGACATGACAAGTAAAAAAAAAGAACATTATATTTTTCTCAACTCTAGCTTTACTATTTCCTTTTGTCTTGTAGTAAAGTTTAAGAAATTTATCAACAAAATAGGTTTTAAATAGAATACAAACTTGATCGACCAACTAAGAAAACACAAATAAAAAACATTTTGATACTTAAGAAATATAAGAGCATATGATAATAAGCAATAAGAAAATCACGATCCCCGTTCAACTCAGAGTATGGCCTGACGGGTCCAATCGAAGTGCAAATCGGTGGAACAATGTATTGCACTTGCAATTCTCTCTGCCTGGAAAATTGATGCTCGAGCGGTAAGGCGAAGTCTAGACTACCTGAAGGGAGAAGATTGGTAACGCAAATTAAACAATCTTCAGGATATCGTTTGTTCTGTATTATTTATGCCAACGATTTGATTTCACAGTAGTATTGTATGTTAAGTTGAAGCGAGAGATTCCAGGAGTTGAGACCCAATCTAATGCCTGATTCATAAAGCAAACAAAGCAAAATCTCTAGATAGAGCACTTAAGGATGGTCGTTTATGTTATCTCTTTTCCTGTAGAATTTGCCATGTTAATACACTTACCACGATAAGATTTGCTTTAAGAGTTAAGGACTACAAGAATTTGGAGTTCTAGAAGCCTATGGGAGGACCTAGATTTACACCCGTATGATCATGAAAGCCTTCGGCCAAAACAATAAGCCATCTTCCAAATTCGCCACTAATAAGAGGGAATAAGGACGATCACTTGCATAAATGGTCATTCTTGAAGACGGGTTTCAGAAGTCAACAACCAGAGATCCAAACCATAACATCCGCAGCATAGAGCAATCAAACAACATATGATCAACTGTCTCCTCATGGCCATGAGCGAACACACAATCATCGAATGGCCTCCATTTTGAGGGTAGAAGCCCTTTCTTTTTGGTAGGTAGTCTGTCTAGACATGCTTGCTAGTTGCCACGAAATGGTGATTTTCTTAACAGCAAATGATTCAATTAACTGACCCACGAAAAGCCGTGGGAGGGGTTGGGCTGGTTTTGTGCATAGAAAATACTTGACGGAAAACAACTTGGGCCTAGGTTCAACATTGGAGCTACTATAATATAGATATATAGTGTCATTGCCAGCAAGCGCTAGTTGGTGCCTGTAGCAGGTATGAACGCTTTGTTTAAGTAAGAATAGAAGGAAACTTTGGCCTTCATCAGTTCATACAACTCAAAGACTTGAGAAATCAGTCTATCCTTTTATTAGTTTTGTATTGAATTTCTGTAGAATACACGAGACAGCCAGGTTCACATGATAAATAAATGCCTTTACCAGTTGAGCCTTGATCGACCCGGCATTCAATTTATGAACCTTATATGCTGTAACAAGCAGTTTCGGAAACCATTCCCGGCCGTACTTCCACCTGAAACTAGCCAGTAGCCACAAAATCTGGAGCCACCCTTACTGATTTTTACTGGCGGAAGAGTTTTCACTGTGGTGCTAGTCATATCAATTTGCTTACAAGTTACAACCAAATTAAAGAGTGAAGAGGCTAAGAGGAAAAGGTAGAAGGCGGGCATGGCTTTGGTTGGAGTGCACCTCATGATCGGAAAAATAGTTTCCATCCTAGAGAATGAAGCATCATTGCTTGGTGGCGTTTATGATGAACTAGATGAGCTCAAGCGCGAACGGAAAGGCATGAGATCTGGCCTTGAAGATGCTGACAGAAAGAGAGTCCTCACTCAAGGAGAGAAATCATGGGTGGAAGATGTTAGAGACATATGCAACCCTGTCGAAGATATCTCCTCACTCAAGGAGAGAAATCATGGGTGGAAGATGTTAGAGACACATGCAACCCTGTCGAAGATATCCTAGAAGAGTTCATCTATGACATGAACAAGCCGCATAAGGGAGGTAAATTCACAAAGCAACACTACCGGGCAATAAAGTTCCCAGAGAATCTGATAGAGATGCATCGAGTGGCTTCCCGATTGCAGGACATCAACAAGAAGCTCAAGTCCATTCTGGAGAGAAGGCAGCGTTACCTCGTCAATCCCTCTCAAGTTACAATCTCCAATGATAACCAACGGAGGGTGCAAAACGACAGCGAGGCTTAACTTTTTTCCAAGGATGACCATCTAGTGGGGATAGAAGATGATGAACGTCTAGTGGCGAAGTGGTTGCTTGACGGGTACCCTGGGCGCAGCGTTATTTCGGTTGTAGGAATCGGTGGTGGTGGTAAGAGCACTCTTGCTCCTAGGGTCTACAAAAACCAAATCAGCAAGGAACATTTTGAGTGCTATGCTTGGATTGTTGTCTCCCAAAAGTACGTCGTTGAGGACATACTCAGACGCATGATTGAGGAGTTTTATGGCTCCAAAAATGAGAATGTTCCTGTAGATTTGAGCTCCATGAGGTACAAGGAGTTGCTCAAGGTGCTTGTAGATTACTCCTCCAATGAGGTACATCATTGTATTGGATGATGCGTGGGATAGAAACCTATGGAGCGATATCAATGTGTCACTCCAAGATGAGGGACGAAGAAGTCGGGTCATACTCACGACTCGAAAAGAAGAAATAGCTTTATCTTCGTTTGGAATTAAAAGTTATGTTCACCACATCCAACCATTAAAGCCCTGTGATGCATGGGATCTCTTCTGTTTGAAAGCATTCTCAAGCAACTCTTGTCCTGAAGAGCTTCAACACACAGCGAACGAACTTGTTAGAAAGTGTGGAGGACTACCTCTTGCACTTTTGGCTCTGGACGCTGTCATGTATGCAAAGAAAACGTCATCAGAGTGGATCGATTTTAGTAGTGGCTTGAACCAGGAACTAAGAAATAGCCCTGGCCTAGAAGTAGTCAAGGGTATTTTTTTGCTCAGCTTCAGTGATTTGCCATACTAACTTAAACGCTGCTACTTGTACTGCTGTATATTTCTAGAAGATTATCAAATGGAGTGAGGGAAGCTCGTTCGAGTGTGGATAGCGGAAGGTTTCGTTGAGTACGATAAGGCTAAGAAGCCCCAACTGTCAGCAGAAGAGTATTTTGCGGAACTTGTTCATAGAAGCATGCTTCAAGCTGTAACCAGGAGCCACACAGGGAAGCCAACAACATGCTAGATGCATGACTTGGTGCGGGAGTTTGCTATCTCGTTGTCGAAGGCAGAGAAGTTCAATGTTGTGTATAAAGGAGAAGGAAGTGATGAAGAGGTCAGTAAAGCACCTCGCTTGTCTATTCAAACAACGTCCAAAGAGATAATATCAATCACAGGCCTAGCAAAGGTTCGATCTCTTTTCATGTTTTCTGCTAACTTGATCCCCCCATCTTCTGCTATTACTTTACCAACTGGGTTGAGATTGATCAGAGTCTTGTATCTAGAAAATGTACCGATTGAAAAATTGTCTGATGAAGTGGGTGACCTCTTTAATTTGAGCAACTTGAACTTGAAAGGAACCAAGTTGAAGGAGCAGCCAAAATCCATAGGGAGGCTCAGCAATCTAGAAAATCTAGACATTAGAGACACAAAAATAGACGTGGTACCAGATGGGATTGGAAAGTTGCAAAGTTTACTTGCATATCATCACAATCCTAATGTTGACAATTTCTGTTTTATTATCGGCATAGAATTTCCGTCAAGTATCTGCAAGCTAAAGAGCTTGAAAGTCTTTGACTGTGTCACAGCAGAAGCAAATTTTTTGAAGCAACTGAGGTATATGACGCAGCTTATAAGCTTTGGCATAACAAACGTAAGAAAAGATGATGGGAAGGATCTGTGCATCTCCCTCCAAAGTTTGTGTCTCCTTCACAATTTGTTTGTGCTGGTTACCGATGATGAGGAGTACCGAGGAATGGATTCACCCTCTTTTGCTCCTTCTGGCCTTGAAACTCTTGTTTTGGCAGGAAAACTTGAAATCGTACCACATTGGTTTGGCTAACTTCAGAACCTCATAAGTCTGTATTTGCATTGGTCTAAGTTGATTGAAGATCTACTTCCTCACATTCAAGCACTGGCCAACTTAGGGGAACTTGCACTTATCAATGCATATGCTGGAAGCAAATCGTGCTTCTCGACAGGGTTCAATAAACTAGGACATTTGTACTTTCGCTGTCTATCACAACTAGACGAGATAATCATAGAGAAGGGTGTAAGGCCAGGTCTCCATAGCATTTATGTAGGGAACTGCATGGAGTTAAAGATGCTGCCTCAAGGTATCGAGTGACCGCCGGGTGGGGTTCCGACGGGGGAACGCTCCGATACTTAAGTCAGAGATGGCTAACAATATAGAACTCTGAAAAAGCGGTAAGGCATAATGTGTAATTATGTGTGTCCCATACCTGAGGGGTTGGACCCCTTTATATAGTAGTACGGAGGAGAACCCTAGTAGAATCAAGTTTTGCACAACTCCAATCAGGATCGAATTGGGATCTTAGAGGATCACATGTTAACCTTAGCTGATAGGGTTATATTTCTTTTAGGATTCTGCCTGGTGACTGATATGGCAAGTGCCTAATTAGCAATAAGTTAGTTTGGACTATGTGTCATAACTGCCACGTGTCGTCTGTAGATTAGTGGCATATTTTTAGCTATATCATCTGCCCCCTGCTTTTACCAGCATTAACGAAGCGGGTGAAAGCACACTTTCTCTCACTGGTGATAGCGAAATATGACAGAACAGAATTGAACTTATTTTTATGACATTTCAAATATCCAAAGACAGTTTTGCTCGGACAAGGTTCTGTTCGGACACGATTATGCTCGGGCAGAATTGCGTTCGGACAATGGGCATTCTGCTCAGGCACAAATCTGCTTGGGCAAAATTATGTTCGAACAATGGGCATTCAGCTCGGGCAGAGTGCTCGGGCACAATTTTGCTCGGGCACAATTCTTCTCGGGCAGAATTGTGTTCTGCCAGTGGGCATTCTGCTCAGGCAGAGTGCTCGGGCACAATTCTGCTCGGGTAGAGTGCTTGGGTACAATTCTGCTCGGGCAGAATCGCGTTCGGCAAATGGGCACTCTGCTCGGGCACAATCGTGTTTGGCCATTAGGCACTCTGCTCGGGCAAAATCGCATTCGTCGAGTGGGCATTTTGCTCAGGCAGAGTGTTAGGGCATAATTCTGCTTGAGAACAATCGCGTTCGGCCACTGGGCACTCTGCTCCTGTAGAGTGTTCGGGCATAATTTTGCTGGTGGGCACTCTGCTCGGGCAGAGTGTTTGGGCACGATTCTGCTTGGGTAGAATCATGTTCGGCCATTTGGTACTCTGCTCGGGTAGAGTGTTCGAGCACCGTTCTGCTCGGGCAGAATCGTGTTCGGCCAGTAGGCACTCTACTCGGGCAAAGCTTTCGGGCACAATTATGCTCGAGCAGAATCTTGTTTGGCCATTTAGCACTCTGCTCAGGCCGAGTGTTCAGGCATAATTCTGCTCAGGCAGAATCATGATCGGCCGGTGGGCACTCTGCTCGGGCAGAGTGTTCGGGCACGATTCTGCTCCAGCAAAATCGTGTTCGGCCATTTGGCACTCTGCTCGGGCAGAGTGTTCGGGCACAATTCTGCTAGGGCAGAATCGTGTTCGGTTCATTTCTACGTTTTCCTTTTGCCATTAATGCCTTTGGGCGAGAAACTTTTAAATTTCAACCTCATCTTCTTCTAGCTTGTGCCACGTAAGGGGTAGATGAACCGTTGAGTATCCCAAGAAGCGGTACTTGGAGTTTGGAAGCATCCCAAGAAAACTCCAAGCATTGATAAGAGGAGATCTCTACTTCATTTTTACCTCACTCGAATCATTTGGAAGCATCCCTCTCTTCAAGTAAGTCTCTTTTCCTCTCTTCTTTTTGTTCAGCACTTCAAGTTTTCGTAGTTTCCTAAGTTAGCAATAGAAACATGTTTGAAACTTCAACGTCTGCTTCTTTTTCTGAAGAGAATATAGTTATAAGTAATAGTTCATCTTCAAGTTCAGAACGGGTTCCAACTTCAGGAAGTGAAGTACGAACTTCAGACCCATAAGTTCTGCAACCTTCAGCTTCAGAACAACTACCCCCTTCAGCCTCTCAACCTCCGCAGCCTTCAACTTTTCAACCTTCACATTCTTTGCCTGCCAAGAATGCTTTAGGAGATGTAAAGGATCAAGCTGAGGATAAGGCTGATCCTAAGCCTTGGTAAACAGCCGATGAGAAGTCAAATAAGATGTCCGCAGAGGACTTGTTGGAGTTGATTCGGGAACATCCTCTTCCCGATGTTTGGTATGCTCGTCTATCCAGTTTGTAAGAACCAGCTAATTATGGAACTAAGTTTGAAACTGGGATCTATGAAGAATAGGTGAAGTCTGGGTATAGGCTTCCTCTTCACCATTTTGCTCTCCGTTTCTTCGAGCATTATCACATGGCTCCCGGGAAACTTGTTCCAAATGGTTGGAGGAAGCTTGTCGGGCTAATATATTTGGTTCAGACTTCAGGCTACAATCCAGACTCGACAGATTTTATGAGAGTGTTCTTCAAAATCTGTTTTGTCAAAGGAGTCTCCAACTGCCCAGGATGGTATTACATTCATAGTAGGCAACGACTTCTGAAGGGAGGACCGAAGTCGAATAAAGGTTGACACTTCAGATATTTCTCTGTGGGCCGTCTAGATAAGGGGGAGCTTCCGTTTGACAGAGACTGGAATCCTTACTGTAAGGATTTTGAGAACCCAGGGAAGCCCACCCCTAACAACCTTACCAAGCATATCCTTAGCCACATCAAACTTCGAGGAGGGCTTTCCATTAATGAACCTCTATCAGAGCAGCACTTAGATTGGGCGAGGATTATTCCTCGAAAGCCTATTCCATCGGGAGCTTTAGTTCCTCCTCATTCTCTACTGAGAGCGTTCTTTTAGGTGTGCTTTATGTAGGTTCTTAGTTTCTGTCTTTGTTTCGATGTTTATTCCTGTATTGATTCTTTTCTTCCTTGCAGAAATGGCTAGCGGAAGTAGAAAAGCACCACAAAGAGCCTTTCTGGGTGTTCTGCAAAAAGCTAAGGGGAAGAAGAAAGAAAAGCAGCCAAGCGTGGAGTTGCCCCCTGCTTCGAAGAAGATAAGAACTATTCCTCCTGACCGTTCTCCGGTGATTGTTGAAAGAGTGTCTATTGACAAGGATCCCATCTTTCTCCCCAGATGGACCCTTAGGTGCGATGACATTGGAATGCCAGAGAGTCAGATCTCGGAGCAGCACCTAGTCCATGGAGTTCTTCCTCCGGACAAGGAGGTTTTTCAAAACCAGACTCATGAGACTTTTTCCTGTTCCTTTGCTCAGGCTGTATACACGGTGATGTTTCTTTCTTCCAACTAACTACTATTTTTATTCTCAACTGCCTTTGGCTGATTGTTCCAATCTTTATTCCAGATGTACGCGAGCGGGTCTGAATTGATGTCTCGCATTGAGGTGGCGAGGCAGGTGGCAGCTGAGGAGGCTCAGCAGAAGAGGGACGCCGTTAAGGAGGCAAAGGAAGCCACCCTTCACGTTGAAGAGCTAAACAAGCAAGAGGCTGCCACCTTGCTCAGATTGAGAATCTAGAGAGGAGACTGGAATGGGTAAAGAGGAAGGCAGCAGAAGAGATGAAGAAAGCTCGAGACTAGGGTATCCGTGACTTCCTTGATGGAAACGTCGGGGAAGAATGGCTGAAGAAATGAAGAGATGATGGTTTGGAGATCTATGAGCTAGGCTTCATGAAGGCCAAGGAGATGTTCGCTGAGCGCTTCCCTGACATCTCTTTGGGTGACTTTGTCATGCCTGCAGTGGCGTCTCCATCTGGGGAGATTGTCATGCCTTCAGAGGCAGAAGACGTTGCAGCTTCCCATCCTCCAGAGGAAGGCCCTTCTGGCGATGCCCCTGAGCCTTAGACTTTGCCTTTGTGTCTTCTTTTCCTTAGACTGAGTATTTTGAAGCCCTTACGAGGGCCTTTGTAAAACTCTATCTTTCTTCATTTGATGGCATTTTGCTTTACTATGTGTTTCCCGTTGTTTATATTACCATTCACACAACATTGTTTATTTTTACTTTAGCTCAAACTCGTTATTCATCACTTAAAGAGTTGGTAAAGAAGTTGAGCACCTAAGCTCAGCCTAAAATTCGAAGAAGTAAAAGCTTTGGTGGAGATACGATGCCCCTATTATAACTCTTGCCTCTCACAGACTTAGATCTGTAGCTAGTCCGTTCGGCCTATTCTTGTATTTTTATAAAGAACAAGAGTTTATGCATTCTGCTCAGGCAGAGTGTTTGGCCATTAGGCACTCTTCTCGGGCAGAGTGCTAGGGAAAAATCGTGTTTGGCCATTTTGCACTCTGCTCGGGTAGAGTGTTCGGCCACAATTCTGCTCGGGCAAAATGTTTTATCTAAGTTTATCACTCTGCTTGGGCAGAGTGTTCGGTGATTATTCTGCTCAGACAGAATAATTGATTACTGTTACAATGCTTCGAAAAATAACTTTATTGCTCAAGCCAAAGATAAAGTTTGCAATTTTTAAAAATTGGGAGTTTGATAAGGTCTGGGCCCCTTATCCCCCCGAAAAAGAAGTGTCTTGCCTTGGGGCAAGATGCTACTGATAATACTTCTGCAAATTCTCAGCATTCCAAGTATGAGGGATGAGTTAGCCCGAAAGTGTTCCCAGTGTATAGGGGCCTGGTTTGAGCACCTTTATAACACGATAGGGTCCTTCCCAATTTGCAGATAATTTTTCCGTCGCTGCCTTTGGATCGGAGACTTCTAACTTGCGCAGGACCAAATCTCCTTCTTTAAATTGCTTGGATCAAACTCTCTGATTGTAATAACATGTGACTTGTTGTTTTATAACAACGGATCGTTCATGGGCTTGAGTTCGAGCTTCTTCTACCAAATCAAGATTTGCTCTGAGTCCAACTTCGTTGTTTTCTTTGTTGAAGTGCAAGGCCCGTATTGTTGGAACTCATATCTCGTCCGGCAACATTCCTTCTGTTTCATAGCAGAGTAAGAAAGGTGTTTCTCCTGTGACCGAATATGGAGTTGTTCGGTATGCCCATAACACCTTGGGGAGTTCATCAACCCATGCTCCTTTAGCTTCATCCAGCTTCTTCTTTAATCCTTGTAAGATGCAACGGTTCATGTTTTCAGTCTGACCATTGGATTGTGGATGAGCTACAGAAGTGAACCTCAATTTGATAGAAAGATTCGTGCAAAAGGTTCGGAAGTTGTTGTTGTCAAACTGCTTTCCATTATCAACGACCAAGGCTTTTGGTACTCCAAAGCGGCAAACGACATTTTTCCAAAAGAAGTTTTCAGATTTAGCTGAAGTAATGGTTGCCAAAGATTCTGCTTCAGTCCATTTGGTGAAGTAGTCTATTGCCACAATCACAAATCGTCATTGTCCAGACGCTGCTGGATAAGGCCTAGCAGATCTATTCCCCATATCGTAAAAGGAATTGGAGAGACAACTGAAGTCAAAGGAGCGACCGGTGTATGTGTTACTGGGGCAAACCTCTGACATTTGTCGCACCTTCCTGTGAATTCGATGGCGTTCCTCTGCATTGTAGGCCAATAATATCCTTGCCTTAGGATTTTCTGAGCTAATGTCATTCCTCTAAGATGTTGACCACATATCCCTTCATGCACCTCATGTAATGCGTATAAGGACTCCGATGGGCGTAAGCACCTGAGGTAAGGAAGGCTAAAGGATTTCTTGTATAGAACTCCTTCCACTAATGCATACCTAGCAGCTTTAACACGAAGGTTCCTCCCCTTATGTCTTTCGCTTGGTAGTTCGCCTGTGGACAAGTATTTGATGATCATGTCCATCCAACAAGGTTCTTGATCTACCACTCCAATTTTAGTTTGAGAATTGATACTACGTTCTTTGAGGAATTCAAGGTAGACCAAACGCTGGACATCTGGGACTTCGGATGAAGCTAGCCTTGACAATGTGTCAGCTTGTGTATTCTGGTCTCGGGGAATTTACTGAATGGTGAAGTTTTGAATTTCGATGCCAAAGTCTTGACTAATTAGAGATATTGAACCATTCTTTCGTCTCTGGCCTCGTAGTCTCCTAAAACGTGGCTGACCACCAATAGAGAATCACTATGTACTGACAGTGAATTTACCTTCAGAGCATGTACCAGCCTTATTCCCGCGAGAAGGACCTCATATTCCCCTCATTGTTGGAGGCCTGGAATCCAAAACGGAGTGCATAATCAACCACAAACCTTCTGGCTGATGAGAATGATTCCTACTCCATTGTTGCCAACGGCCGAAGAACCGTATACGTAAAGATTCCAAGGGTCTGGAATCTCAAAAATCACCAACTGAGGGGGGTCTTCAGGTAATGTACACTCAATAATGAAATATGTTAAGGCTTGAGTTTTGATTGCAGTGCGAGGTTTATATTGGACATCGAATTCCCCCAACTCGATGGACTAATTTACCAATCTTCCTGATGCCTCGGGGCTCAGTAAAACCTTTCAAAGGGGTTGGTCTGTCAGAACGACAATTGTATGAGATTGGAAATACGGTTGTAGATGCCTAGCAGATATGATAAGGGCTAGTGTGATCTTGTTAATCTCCGGATATCTTGTAAAACTTTGCTGACGTAATAGATGGATTTCTGGAGTCTATCCTCCTTTCTGACTAAAACAGCGCTGACTGTAACTTTGGTGACCGAGAAGTATAGAAACAAGTCTTATCTGGGGAGTGGTTTCGAAAGTAGGGGCGGAGAGCTCAAGTATGTTTTGAGTTCTTTGAACGATTTCTGACAATCGTCCTTCCAAACGAAATCTTTTGCTTTTTCTGATGGCTTTGAAGAATGGCAAGCATCGTTCAGCTGATCGAGCCATGAATCTTCCCAAGGCTGCAACCCTTCCTATTAACTCTTGCATTTGTTTGATGCTTATTGGGGACGTCATGGTTTGAATGGCTTTGATCTTTTCTGGGTTTGCCTTAATTCCTCGTTGCAAAACAATAAATCCCAAAAATTTTCCTGACGAAACTCTGAAAGCGCATTTGAGTGGGTTTAGCTTCATTTTTTATTTTTGAAAGATGTCGAAAGTTTTTTTCATGCCTTTGACGTGGAATTCAGATTTTATACTCTTGACGAGTATATCGTCGACATAGACTTCCATATTTTTTCCAATCAAGTCTCGAAAGATCATGTTCACCAGGCATTGGTAAGTTGCCCCGGCGTTCTTGAGTCCAAAAGGCATTACTTTGTAGCAGTATAACCCTCTCTCGGTGATGAACGATGTTTTGGAGATATCATCCTTATGCATCATGATCTGGTTATTACCAGAATATGCATCCATAAAACTGAGCAGTTCGTGGCCCGAAGTAGCGTTAATAAGAAGGTCGATCCTTGGAAGTGAGTAGCTATCCTTCGGGCATGCTTTGTTAAGATCAGTGTAATAGATACAAATTTTCCATCTGTCGCCTGGTTTATGAACCATGACAACGTTGGCAATCCAATCCGGGTAGTAGATCTCTTCTATAAAGTTGGCAGTTAAGAGTTTATCTACTTCTTCTTCAATCTTCTCCTGTCTTCCTGGCACAAAAGTCCTCTTCTTCTGCTTGATAGGTTTTTTGGATGGATCAATATTTAACCTGTGGGAAATGACTTCGGGATCAATTCCAGGCATGCCTGCGGCTGTCCATGCAAAGATATCTGCATAGGTTCTTAATAGGTTCACTAGATCGAGCTTGGTGTCTTCCTTAAGATTCGAACCTATCCGAACTATCTTATTTTCTTCTCTGGGATATACTTCAATGCTTACAAGATCTTCAACGTGTTCTCCCCTTTGTATCTTCGTATCTTCCCGGAGGTCTTCGATAATGAGTGCTTCCTTGTTCTTTGATTGACATGAAGTTATGTAGCACTGACGAGCCGTAGTCTGGTCTCCTTTCACCTCTCCTATCCCGTGTCCCATAGGGAACTTCATCTTGAGGTGGTAAGTCGACACTACAGCCTGTAACTGATTGAGTGCTGGTCGTCCCAATATGGCGTTGTATGCAGAGGGGACCTTTACTACCATAAAATCAGGCATGCAGTTGGCTTGTGTCGGAGGTGTCCCGATCGCAACTCCAACTGCAACTGGATGGTTAGAGAATCCATACAACGGTGTGTCCATCTTTTGAAGACGGTTCGTCGAAATGTTCATCTTTTTGAACGCATCATAAAATAAAACTTTTGCAGAACTCCCATTATTAACCAAAAAGCGATGTACCTCAAAGTTCCCAGCCTTGATCGTGATGACTAATGGATCATCATGAGGAGTCTTTACATCTTTTGAATCTTCGTCAGAAAAGGTGATCGTAGCTATGGGCACAATCTTCTGTTTTTTGTTCGGGGTTGGCTCGTTATGCACACTTCCCTGGCGTGTGCTTTTCGAGCATTTCCTGATGAACCTCCTGCTGCTAATCCCCCGGATATAGTGTTGATTGTACCCGCATTTTCTTCCCGATTTTCTCTTTCCTCCATGGCCGGAGGCGCCTGTTGTCCTCCTTCTTTGTGAGCTACAAACTTTCTCAAGTGGCCACGCTTGATAAGGGCTTGATAGCGCGCTTAAGTGACCCGCAATTGTTAGTTGTATGGCCATGATCGTTGTGAAAGTGACACCATAAATCTTTATTCCTTTTATTCGGCCAAGATCTCATCTTTTCAGGCCACTCGAGAGCTTTATTGTCTTTGATCTCGTGAAGTATCTGTGCTGGTTTGGCACTGAGGGGCGTCAAATTTTCCAAGGCAAATGGGTCTTTGGGACGCCTTTCGTCACGTTTGGAACGTTTTGTCGACTTTCCTCCTAGGGGAGTTAACTCCTGAGATCGTTTCTTCTGTTCTTCCTTCTCTTCTCCACTTCGTCCTCTGTGTGTCTCCAGGTATTCTTCAGCTTGAATATATTTGTTAGCCTTCTCAAGAAGGGCTTTCATATTACCTGGACGACTTTTGTTAACAGAGAATGCGAACTTGGATGTTGGTAGAAGGCCTCGAAGAAAAGTATACTTCACAGATTCATCCAGATTATCGATTTCTAAAGTGGCTGCATTGGAAAGTCCGAGATAACATGCCAAAGATTCATTTTTCTCTTGCACAACGTTAAGCAGACTCGCCGAGTTTTTTCTTCAGGAGTGACTGCTTACAAAGTGCTTCTGAAAGAGATCCGACAATTGGCTAAAGGAATGGATGGATCTTGGTTATAGAGATTTGAACCATGCATGTGCAGCCTTCCTCAAAGTGGTAGGAAAGGCCCTGCACATGACAGCATCTAAGACCTGGAGGAGTAGCATGTTTGTTTCAAACTGGTAAACATATTCCCTTGGATCTTCAGTTCCGTCATAGAGGTCACATTGAGGCATTCAAAAATTATGAGGCAGCTTTGCCTTCTCGATGGCCTCGAATAACGGGTATCCGGATTCTTCCCTCGGGGGAGATTGTTTTGGAAAGTGATATCTAGGGACAATCTTCCAGGAGTCTCGTTCTCAGGAACGGAACTCAGGCATCCTCTTTCTGTGGATCGATCTTCAAGGGGTCTTCGATTTGGCGACTTGTTCGGAAGAGGAATTGGTACTGTCTTCGACTGACGGATCACGACGATAGCATGATTCACTCCTGGTTATGTGCTCTCCATTCTTCTCTTTAGGACCGAAAGTCAGATCGGCCGCTGACCTGTATTGGCGACCGTAGCTTGATCTGGAGGTGAGACGGAGGCGAAGGTTGCTGGGGTCAAGATGAAAATGATGAGTGTATGGTGGAGCCACCGCTATTTCGAGCTTTTGTGGAAGAATGTTCACAACGTCTTTCAGTTTGTGGATTTCTTTTGTAAGTTCGGCATGCGATGTTTTGAATAACTATCGGTTCAGGCGATGACGTAGGTCACCGTTTTTCAGAGTAGACGTTGGAGATTGGTTTCTCAGAGGTCTAGTTTCTGATTCTGGAGTAGCAGATGTTACTTTAACGTATAAATCTTCAGAAGAACTGGCGCGATGGCGGCGCGAAGGGGTCGAGTGTTGGTCATGCGAACGACCAAGTCGATGAGAGCCGCTAGTCCGTGCACGACGGTTCTTGGAATGACTGCGTGAAGAGTCATCAAAAGAAAAGTGGTTGGCCATGTTCCCTGTCGTGGTCCCACGGATGGTACCAATTTGTTGTAGCTAAAAACTGGATTGGGAACCACTTCCAGAGATAGGCCTGCAAAAGAGAACTTAGAGTGATCGCCGGGTGGGATTCCTATGGGGGAACGTTCCGATGCTTAAGTCAGAGACAGCTAATAATGTAGAACTCTGAAAAAGCAGTAAGGCACAATGTGTAATTATGTGTCCCATACCTGAGGGGTTGGACCCCTTTATATAGTAGTAAGAAGGAGAACCCTAGTAGAATCAGGTTTTGCACAACTCTAATCCGGATCGAATTAGAATCTTAGAGGATCACATGTCAACCTTAGCTGATAGAGTTATAGTTCTTTTAGGATTCTGTCTAGTGACTGATATGGCAAGTGCCTAATCAGCAATAAATTAGTTTGGACTACGTGTCATAACTGCCACGTGTCGTTTGTAGATTGGAGGCATATTTTTAGCTTTATCACCAGTCTTGAAAAGTTAGATTTGGTATCACCCGTGTCAACAGAGCTTTTAGAAAGCATACGAGAAGAAGGTAGTGTAGACCGCCCAAGGGTTCGACACATACATGAGATAAATTATTTCTTTTAATCAGCCTTTGGGATATCTCATGAAAGCTTGTCCGGGTTGGACCTCATGAAGGTGAGGAATCGATCAACTTGATTTCTTATGGCTTCTATTTTCAATTTCTAAATTCATTGTTAAATTTATTTTCGGACATTTTCTTTGTCTGTTAATGAAAGGATAATGTGAACCTCTATAAGCAGTACGTGAAGACGTCATTGACCTTGGGGATGCAAAGTTTGATGTGAAGATGATTTGGGAGAATATTAACTGTCAACGGATGACTATTTTTGTGCCTCCGTGATGTGTTGTGCTCGTGGCCACTATTGGCTCGTACTTGGTAAGCTCCTTGTGATATGAGTGAGATGTTTGTCCTTTGGACAAAAAGTTTATGCGTTTCCTTTTCATGTTTTTGGAAGAACTCTGCTTTGGAACCGTTTTCAATTAGAATGCAATACTTTCACAAAACAGTTGCTTTGCTATTCATTAATTTCATTTCTTGGTTTTGAGAGGATGTAAACCAAAGTAATCTGTACAAATAGTTGACATCGATTTAATCTTTGTGCAAAACACGTAAAAGGATAAATTGTTTTATAATTCCTTCGGTTGTTCCTTGTACGATCTTACTGAGCTCTCAAAAGTTCATCCTTCGTTGGACTCCCTTCTGCAGGTAACGATAAACTATAGCATGCTCGGGATTGAGTTTAGATACTGTGTGAGATTCCGAGGAGTCCACCATTACTTTGTAGTAAGACCCCTATGTAGGTCAACACTGTTAGCTTGTCGTTCTGTAAAGAACCTAGGTGTTAATAGTTTAAGTTTAAGTAGTTCTTTTTGTAATCTTGTATTTTTTAAGAATTCGAGTTAATATCTAGTTAGATACTCTGAAGTATGTGTCAGTAAATAGGATTTGACAGGTTTGATATGATGTGGTAGACTAACGCTCCGAGAGATCGAGGCGATGGAGCTCCGGATTTTCGAGATGTTCCATGGTTGGCTTGGTGGTGGGGGCTAATTGTGGTGGGAAAGTGGTGGTGGACTCGAGGTGGTGGCTACAAGGATGGAGAAGAGAGGGAAGAGATACAGAGGGGAAAGGCAAAAGAGAGAGAAAGGGATGAGACAGTGATGCATGGCTTTAAGGCGCCTACAATTGAATAAAATATCTCAAGTTTATAGTAAAAATGCTAGCGGAGGGACTGACATGATAACGGAGCATAGTACATGGACAAGTTTCAAGCATTTAATACATGTACTAAAATAGAAAACGAGCGAAGTACAAGGGAGAAAAATGAGATTAACCCTAAATGTTAATGTACCGCTTAAGATTTGGAATCTCAGCTAGCTATAATTAAGTTGGAAGTCTTAAGCCCAAAATAGGTTATCATTTTAACTCTCTGTTAGCCTTAACGAATATTGGAAATAGTTTTGGGATTCAATTGCATCTATAATTGGTCGCTAAATCATGATGATGTTCTTTCCTCTCTTCCAAGCACTATAGTCCTTTGATGTGCGTGCTTGTGTTTGCTCAAGGTTTTTGGTGCCTGACGCGCACCTTTGACGTGCACGCTCGCAGGCTATGGTCGGTGGTGGTGGTGGTGGTGGGGGGTGGGTGGCACTTGGGACGTGGCGGAAGGGGTAGATGGGTTGAAGAAGAAGTGGAAAATTGAAATAAAAAAAGGAAAAAAAAGTCAGACCTAGGCAGATGATATTGCCCCAATGGTTTTGTCTCTAAAGTTAGGAATTTGAATGGAGGCAAATCGGAATGTGTCACAGAAAAGAAGAAATAAGGATGATCTCTCGCATAAAAGCACTTCTTGAAGATGGGTTTCAAAAGTTAACTAGAGATCCAGGTTAGTTATGAGGGGAGGATCCATGGAAGGATCCAAACCATACCATCCGTAGCATAGGACAATCCAACAGCATATGCTTGACATTTTCTTAGAGATGTCAAATGGGCCGGGTGGCCGCGGGCCGGCCCGACCCGGCCCGTTTTTGGCGTGGGCTGGCCCAGCCCGTTTTTGGGCCCGGGCTGGCCCTAACCCTTAGGGCTTGGGCCAGGGCCAGGCCGAATTCTTTGAGAAACGGGCCCCGGCCCAGCCCGCCCGGCCCTAAAACGGCCCTTTTTTGGCCCGGCCCTAAAATTGCCCGGGTTTGGCCCGGCCCGGCCCAGCCCCCGCCCCCCCTAATTTTTTTTCTTTTCTATTTTTTTTGAAGTCTATTTTATTACATTATTATTTTTTTGATATTTTGGATCTTTTTAGTTAAATTAATAGTTTTTGAGGTGTTATTGAATTCATATGATCAGTATTTTCTTTAACATACGCAGAGAAGTATGGGTGTGTGGTGACTGTGACGTGTTTTTGATGATTTCTGAGTGGGCTTTCATTAATGTATTTTACAGAATTTGCTTTGTGTTCTACATCACAAGCTATGGGAATAATTATAAAAACAATTATCATGTATTCTAAACATAAATAAAAATTATGTATTCTTTTTGTTTCAAACCAAAAGAGATGAATTGAATTCTAAATTTAATTTCATGAAGTGGGTGACGTGTTAAAGAGCCTTGAAGAATAATCTCATGTTTCTTTAAATGACCAAAGAATTTGAATGTAACAAGAAAAGATGTTATTTTATCTTCATCGATCTCGTTATTGTTTTTGTTTGATCTACTCTATTTTTCTTTGACATTTACAGGTTTTACACCATATTACGAAAGAGATTGAATTTTGCACTTAAAATTAGTATGTATGGGCTAGAACAACTAGTTTTTGTACTTAATCCGTGGTTAAGGGTTAATCAACATCAATTTGTATTTTCGAAAGGGGGTTAATTCGTGAAAAAGTGATTGTATACTCAGTGGTCCGTTTACAAAAACTTTGCCCTTTGTTGAAGAAGAAGTCTCTATAATAAAAAGTTGGAAAGAAAGGAAAAAAAAATTTTGGATTGGGCCCGGGCCCGGCCCAAGCCCGGCCCCAAATATTGGGCCTAGGGCCTGGGCTTGGACTAGGCCCATATATCCCAGGTTTTAGGCCCGGCCCGGCCCGTTTTTGATTTGTAAGGCCCGGCCCTGGCCCGATTTCATTGGAGGCCCGCTGAAAGCCCGGCCCATTGACAACTCTACATTTTCTCATGGCCATGATGACTATTTTTTTTTTTCCCTCGTGTAGAAGCCCTCTTTTGTTGGGTAGCCTATGCTTGCCGCATAAAGAAAATTTTTAAACAGCAAATGATTCAATTAACTGACCTTACCAACTTCAATGTTTGAAACAAGGGGTGGGGTTGGACTCGCTTTCTGAAATTAGAAAATACTTGACCAAGACCTTGGTTCAAAGCTGGAGCTAATATAATATATATGTCGTTGCTGGCAAGCATTAGTTGGTGCCTGTCGCAGGTATGAACGCGTTGTTTGACTAAGAATAGGAGGAACCTTTTGCCTTCAGTACATACAACTCAAAGACTTGTCAAAATTAGTCTTTTTTTTTATTATTGTTTTTGTGTGGAATTTCTGTAGGATACACGAGACATGCTGGTTCACATGATCAAGTAAAGGCATAAATCAGTTGAGCGTTGATCGGCTTACCATACATTTATGAAACTTAAATGTAGTATAAACCATTTCTCGGCTGTAATTCCACCAGAGATTAGCCAGTAGGCACAGAATCTGGAGCTGCCCTGTTGAATTTTTACTGGCAGAGAAGTATTCTTTGTGGTGAGAGTCATATCAATCTGATTTTTACTGGCGGAAGAGTATTCTTTGTGGTGCTAGTCATATCAATTTGCTTACAACCAAATTAAAGAGTGAAGAGGGCTAAGAGGAGAAGGTAGAAGGCGGGCATGGATTTGGTTGGAGTGGACCTCTTGATCGGAAAAATAGTTTCCATCCTAGAGAACGAAGCATCATTGCTTGGTGGTGTTTATGATGAACTCGATGAGCTCAAGCGCGAGCTGAAGAGCATGAGATCCTGTCTTGAAGATGCTGACAGAAGGAGAGTCCTCACTCAAGGAGAGAAATCGTGGGTGGAAGATGTAAGAGACATGTGCAATCCTGTCGAAGATATCCTAGAAGAGTTCATCTATCACATGAACAAGCCGCAAAAGGGAGGTAAATTCACAAAGCATCTCTACCGGGGAATAAAGTTCCCAGAGAATCTGCTGGAGATGCATCGAGTGGCTTCCAGATTGCAGGACATCAACAAGAAGCTCAAGTCCATTCCGGAGAGAAGGCAGCGTTACCTCGTCGATCCCGTTCAAGTTCCAATCTCCAATGAAAACCAAAGGAGGGTGCAAAACGACGAGGCTTTACCTTTTGCTAAGGATGACCATCTAGTGGGGATAGAAGACGATGAACGTCTACTGGTGAAGTGGTTGACTGATGAGTACCCTGGGCGCAGCGTTATTTTGGTTGTAGGAATGGGTGGTTCTGGTAAGAGCACTCTTGCTGCTAAGGTCTACAAAAACCAAATTATCAAGCAATATTTTGAGTGCTATGCTTGGATAGTTGTCTCCCAAAAGTACGTCATTGAGGACATATATAGACGCATGATTGAGGAGTTTTATGGCTCCAAAAATGAGAAAGTTCCTGCAGATTTGAGCTCCATGAGGTACAAGGAGCTGCTCAGGGTGCTTGTAGATTACTTGGCTCCGAAGAGGTACATTGTTGTATTGGATGATGTGTGGGATAGAAACCTGTGGACTGATATTAATGTGGCACTCCAAGATGAGGGACGAAGAAGCCGGGTCGTACTCACAACTCGAAAAGAAGAAATAGCTTTATCTTCGTTTGCAGTTAAAAGCTGTGTTCACCACATCAAACCATTAAAGCCTAGAGATGCGTGGGATCTCTTCTGTATGAAAGCATTCTCAAGCAACTCTTGTCCGCAAGAGCTGCAACACATAGCCACCGAACTTGTTAGAAAGTGTGGAGGACTACCTCTTGCACTTTTGGCTCTGGGCGGTGTCATGTATTCAAAGAAGACTTTGTCAGAGTGGATCGATTTTAGTAGTGGCTTGAACCAGGAACTGAGAACTAACCCTGGCCTAGAAGTAGTCAAGGGTATTTTGTTCCTCAGCTTCAGTGATTTGCCATACCAGCTAAAACGCTGCTTCTTGTACTGCTCTATATTTCCAGAAGATTATCAAATGGAGCAAGAGAAGCTCGGTAGACTGTGGATAGCGGAAGGTTTCATTGAGTACGATAAGGCTAAGAAGCCTCAACAGTTGGCAGAAGGGTATTTTGCGGAACTTGTTCGCCGAAGCATGCTTCAAGCTGTAACCAGGAGCTACACAGGAAGGCCAAAAACATGCCAGATGCACGACTTGGTGCTAGAGCTTGCTATCTCGATGTCGGAGGCAGAGAAGTTCAGTGTCGTGTATAATGGAGAAGGAAGTGACGAAGAGGTCAGGAAAGCACGTCGCTTGTCTATTCAAACAACGTCCAAAGAGATAAAATCAATCACAGGCCTAGCAAAGGTCCGATCTCTCTTCGTGTTTTCTGCTAACTTGATCCCTCCATCTTCTTCTATTACTTTACCAACTGGGTTGAGATTGATCAGAGTCTTGTATCTAGAAAATGTACCGATTAAGAAATTGTCTGATGAAGTGGGTGACCTCTTTAATTTGAGCAACTTGAACTTGAAAGGAACCAGGTTGAAGGAGCTTCCAAAATCCATAGGGAGGCTCAGCAATCTAGAAACTCTAGACATTAGAGACACAAAAATAGAAGTGGTACCAGATGGGATTGGAAAGTTGCAGAAGTTGGAACATTTACTTGCATATCATCACAATCCTAATGTCGACGATTTCTGCTATATTTCCGGCATGAAATTTCCATCAAGTATCTGCAAGCTAAAGAGCTTGGAACTCTTTGACTGTGTCACAGCAGAAGCAAATTTGTTGAAGCAACTGAGGAACATGACGCAGCTTGTAAGCTTTGGCATTACAAACGTGAGAAAGGATGACGGGAAGGATCTGTGCATCTCCCTCCAAAGTATGTGTCTCCTTCGAAATTTGTTTGTGATGGCTAGCGATGAGGAGGAGTACCTAGGACTGGATTCACCCTCTTTTGCTCCTCCTGGCATTGACACTCTTGTTTTGGTTGGAAAACTTGAAAAGGTACCACGTTGGTTTTGCTCACTTCAGAACCTTACTTGTCTCTATTTACATTGTTCCAAGTCGATTGAAGATGTACTTCCTCACATCCAAGCACTGGCCAACTTAGGGGAACTTGCACTTATCAATGCATATGCTGGAAGCAAATTGTGCTTCTCGACAGGATTCAATAAATTAGTACATTTGTACTTTCGCAGTCTATCACAGCTACAAGAGATAATTATAGAGAAGGGTGTAATGCCAGGTCTCCAGAGAATTTATGTAGGGAGCTGCACGGAGTTAAAGATGCTGCCTCGTGGTATTGAGCATCTTACCGGTCTTGCAAAGTTAGATTTGGTATCACCTGTGTCAACCGAGCTTTTAGAAAGCATACGAGAAGAAGGTAGTGTAGACCGCCCAAGGGTTCGACACATACCTGAGATAAACCATTTCTTTGAATCAGCGTCTGGGATATCTCATGAAAGCTTGTCCGGGTTGGACATCAAGAAGGTGAGAAGTCGTTCAGCTTGATTGCTTGTGGCGTTTATTTTCAATTTCTGGTTCGAATTGAAGAAATTCTTTGTTAAAATTATTTGCTGACATTTTCTTTGTCTGTTCATGAAAGGATAATGTGAACCTCTATAAGCGGTACGTGAAGACGTCATTGACCTTGGGGGTGGAAA
Organism: Escallonia herrerae; assembly: GCA_033070095.1. Taxonomy (NCBI): domain Eukaryota; kingdom Viridiplantae; phylum Streptophyta; class Magnoliopsida; order Escalloniales; family Escalloniaceae; genus Escallonia; species Escallonia herrerae. The sequence continues at coordinate 31,328 of JAVXUP010002125.1, read as the reverse complement.
GGTTGATGCGAAGATGATCTGGGGAGAATATTAACGTCACTGGCTGACTGTTTTTGTGCCTCTGTGATGCACTGTGCTCGTGGCCGTTGTTGGCTCATACTTGTTAAGCTCTTTGTGATATCAGTGAGTTGTTTGTCATTTGGATGGAAAATTTACCGTTTCCTTTTCATGTATTCGAAAGAAATCTGCTCTGGAACCGTTTTCAATTAGAATGCAATACTTATACGAAACAGTTGCTTCGCAATTCATTAATTTCATTTCTTGCTTTTGAGATGATGGAAACCAAATTAATCTGTACAAACAGTTGACGGCGATTTAATCTTTGTGGAAACACAAAGGGATGCATAAAAAGGTTACATCCAGTAACGCTCTTATATCCTAATGGGTGGGTTGGCACTTTCAGGACTGTTTCTGGAGTGCTGATTCAAGTTATAGAATTCAGACCACCCATTACTTTAATAGAGTTCTATATCTTCTGCCATCCATGCTTAGGTACTGCCATAGAACTGCTAGTTTTGGCAAGGCAGTGAGATGTTCCTTCCATAGCTACAATAGTGAAGCTAGTGAGTCGAAATATTTTACCAACTCACTTAGCAGGCCTAACAAAAAATACCCAAATGGTAGCTAACATCCAAATCAAAGAACAAAGGCAGGAGCATCTGCATCGATAGGTTCGCATCTAACCGAGAAGGAACATAGCCCTCATACTTCTACAAATATCGTTTGTAGTCACTTTTGCACCAATCAAGCACACTAAAATAGTTATAGCACTGACTAACATATATGACAATGCAACCGCTTATTAACCTGCAATATTTGTGCAAGAAAGGATATCACTAACTTGGGAACCATCCATGAGCTAGCAACAACTTCGTCAGAAACTGAACACGACTTTCAAAATTCAACAGCGTGCACAAGAAAAGTTTCAAACAGCTGAGCAATTTCAATTCCATAGTCAAGAGCAACTTCAACCATCCATGAGCTAGCATCATTGCTCGGTGATGTTTATGATGAACTCGATGAGCCCAAGCGCGAGCTAAAGGCATGAGATCCTGTCTTGAAGATTCTGATAGAAAGAGAGCCCTCACTCAAGGAGAGAAATCGTGGGTGGAAGATGTCAGAGACATGTGCAAGCCTCTCGAAGATATCCTAGAAGAGATAATCTACCACAGCAACAAGCCACAAAAGGGGAGAAAATTTACAAAGCATCTCTACCGGATAATAAATTTCCCAAGGAATCTGCTGGAGATGCATCGAATGGCTTCCCGATTGCAGGACCTCAACAAGCAACCCAAGTCCATTCCGAAGAGAAGGCAGCGTTGCGTCGTCGATCCTGTTCAAGTTACAATTCCCAATGATAACCAACGGAGGGTGCAAAACGACAGGGAGGCTTTACTTTTTGCTAAGGATGACCATCTTTTGGGGATAGAAGACGATGACGTCTAGTTGTGAAGTGGTTGACTTATGAGTACCCTAGGCGCATGATTGAGAATTTTTATGGCTCTAAAAATGAGAAAGTTCCTGCAGATTTGAGCTCCATGAGGTACAAGGAGCTGCTCAGAGCGCTTGTAGATTACTTGGCTCCAAAGAGATACATCGTTGTATTGGATGATGTGTGGGATAGAAACCTGTGGAGAGATACTAATGTGTCACTCCAAGATGAGGGACGAAGAAGTCGGGTCACACTCACAACTCCGAGAGAAGAAATAGCTTTATCCAACAATTAAAGCCTAGTGATGCGTGGGATCTCCTTAATTAAAGCATTCTCAAGCGACTCGTCCTGAGGAGCTTCAACACACCCACCGAACTTGTTAGAAAGCGTGGAAGACTACCTCTTGCACTTTTGGCACTGGGCAAGGTCATGTATGTGGGAATTGATCGGTCCAATCCAACTAAGTGACCTAACGAGTTATACTAATGTTGATAATTTATTTGAATTGGACATTAATTAATTAAATTAACTAAACAAATTTATGGGCCTATTCAGTTTTATCATCCAATACAGTAATGATTTATCTCTCTACCTTAGAAGAGTAACATATTTAACCATGTTTCTACACATTTTCATATGACCAAAATGCCCTGAGATACCCCATGCAGCTCTTTCAAACCAATGCAATCACAGAGCACTTGCTCGCAGCTCTTCAAATCGTCACATTAGTGTGGAAACAATACTAGCAGCACCTTCCCTCCACCAACTGTCCCTCATCCTCCGATATCTTCCTTTTGCAGTTGCAAGAACTCGATGGAGTTTGCACTCCCCACAAGAAGATCAAGACGAACTTTAGGCGCACAACAATGCCTCACCAAGAACATGCCTCTTATGCTACGCAAGAACTTGCGTCAATCGACGAATTCGACATCAACCTTCTGATTACTACCAGAAATACAGAATCGCATCTCAAATCTTACAAAAAATTAGCATTTCGGCTTTCAAGCGAAGAGAAACTTATGCTCATACATAATACCGGTAAGCGAACTCTGAATTTAATTAGACCAGGTACACCTAATTTGCTTGTAGCTATTGTCCACGAATTTGTTCATCTTCTCTTACTCCATGGATGGACTTCTTCATGCTGTCTTTGGCTTTACCATTTCATGTGCACTAATGCACACCGTTACTTTGCAATGTTTGATGAATTGCTTCCCTTTATAGTATTCTATTTTTACTTATTAAGCGATTGGATATGGACTAGGATTAAATTGCGATACCATCTTAGCTCATTTACGGCCACATTTGGCTTGAGTTAAAAGGAATTTGTATCGGTTGCATTTTGGCCTAAGCGAAGATTGTACTTACTGCTTCTACTTTCGCACACTGCTTTGGCCAAAGCTATAAAATCTTTGGCAATTCAATCACAATTATTTAAAAAAAAGTGCTAATGAATTTCTTTTTGTCTCTGAAGGACTATGTATTGTAAAAGCCAAAGACTAATCGAGGAGGGGGGGGTGTTTTTGGGATTGTAAAATTGATGGATTATTGTTCTGTTTTTGAAATCGAATTTGAGCTTTATGTGCATATTGCGAAACAGAGTGGACACTGCTAAGTTTTGCATTGTGGTATATGATTCGGAAGTTCAGAAGTTGAAATTGTTTTGTCAAGTAATTGGAGTTTATTGCTAAATATCATGACGAGTATAACTGGTTCTATGTAGGAGACACAATCATAAGGAATTTCAGTTGTTCCAGAAGAAAATTTTTTGAATAATTTTACCTTGATTTTGATATATTATGAGTCAAAGATGCTTCTAGGGCTTTCGTTGTGTCTATTATTTTGTTTTGGAATGCGAACATCATGGAGATGCTACTAATCATTTTACATGTCTATATGCTTGTACTTTGACTTGATAACTTAGATAATTGATCAATATTACCTCCTGAAATTTTGCTGGAACTTACAGTGAATTTGTCTTCGACCCTGCTAAATGGCCCCGAGTGCAGATGGACGAGGACTTCCTTCATTTATCAAAGATTTTCAATGCAACAAAGTCTGTTGTTCAGATGCCTGACCTAGACCCCAAATTTAAGATTGTAGTTCTTGCTTCTAAGCAGGTTTACCCTTACTGTTCTGTTTCCCAGTTGACACATGAATTTTATGCTGAGTTATAAGATTTTCTCTCTTCGGGGGCTCAAAAGCATTATTTCGGTACAGGACCACTGTCTGGACTATCCCAACCATTGATATCAACCAATTGACATTATGCTGATATGGTATGTTGAGCAGGAATATTGCCATATATTTCATTTTCTTATGAAACTTTTTCTTTAGGTCCAATTTTCTTTTTTTGTGGTAACAAACAGTTTCATTGCAACAGGTTGTTGGTGTAGAAGAAGATGACCTGATTCTCTCTCATGAGATGACAAGGTAACGTTGGCTTTTTTGTTTATTGATGGTTGAAGGAAAATAGTCAAGGGAATCTGGACTTAGGAGCATCCAACTCCAAGGACTACCCTACTTTAAGGTTAAACAAAGTTGTGCTGTCTTGATATATATATTTTTTATAAAGATCTGGTCAATAACATTTTTCGAATCCATACTTACCTCCTGGAGAGGATATTCTATTAGTTTAGCCGAGTTCATGCTTAAGCTATTAGGGAATCTTTATAGGTGGCAATCTGCATAAGTTTGGTTTTCACCAATAGACCTGTTATCCTTTTAAGTTTTTGTAGACAATTACTTAACAAGTACATCAATTCTGTTAATTGTTTGCAACAGAGTGGAAGAGTTTTCAAGGTACAAAGATTTGAACTCCTCTGTACTACCTATATTAAAAGTAAGGCATTTCACTCCCTTGGTCCTCATTTGTTTTCTCACCTTGAGGTTTGGCATCCTTTTGGCTGACCAACCCTCACGGAAATGATAATCTTTTGAATCATCTCTTTCTTAATGGATCTCAAGTTTAACTTTGTTTGGGTGTATTGGGCTAAGTGCTGATCTCGTTTCTTTTCTATGCAGTCCTTATAGTGCAACAATTTTACTGTCACGCCCTCAACAAGGGAAGCTGACTGTTAAAGCAGATTTCATTTTTGAATACTTGAGTAAGCTTCAATTTTGATATTATAGATTTATCGAAGTTTATAAAGTGATCCTAGGCTTTAAACTCATCAGACTTTTTCAACTCTCAAGTCTATCCAGTTGGAATTGATATCCATCAAGAAGTTATAGTATGGGAGATTTATTTCAAATGTGATTCATAAACCTGGAATGAAGCAGGTTTCCTCCTTCTTTTGGTTCTTTGGGTTGCGGCAGGAAAAAGAGGATTTAAGAATCAATATAAAAATTACAGGCGTGTAGCATATGTGTTGTTTCCGACTACAACTTTAGTGGACAAAATACAGGGATTTGCTGATTTGTTTTGGTTCTTAGGATTGACATGGGAAAAAAAAAAAAGGGATTCAAGAACCGGTTGGAAAATTAGAAGGGCTTGGAAAATGTGTTGTTTCCCATTATGCCTTATGTGGATTATATATGGATGAGAGAAAAAGTTGAACAAATCATTATCTCTATTTGAGGAATTCCTGATGAGGAGCAGAAAATAAAGCCTGCATTCATGCCTTGTGTATTGCCGAGTCAGTTTCTTTTTTGCTTAATTTATGGGCTGAGTGGCGTCTTTAGAAGCCGAGGTATCACAGCTTTCCAAAGATAGTAGATTTCAGCAAAACAAAATAAGCTTGAAAGAGGGCGTTAGTTGAATGTATGTTCATTGCTTTGTACCGCAAAAAAGAAAAAAAAAAAAGAGGAACTGTGTACTTGAAGCACTTTAGTACACCATTTCCATTAGAGTAAGCACACAAAACAAGACAAACAATTTCTTCAGCCCAGGATGTACTGCAATGGCAGGATAATGAAGTCATGCCTACTTTAAAAATGATCCCAATCCACTGCTTGGTTTAAGATCCAACATATAAGAGAAGAATGGTTTTAGGAGATAATCGAGATAATCATTTAAAATTATGAAAATCAGGAATCATATTTTGATAGACCTATTCTATACTTTCTTATACCCGATTCAATTGAAATTATAGATACCATCTTCTTTTCAACTTGTTTGTAATGAATTATAAAAAGAACATTCTTGAGTAGGAAAAGAAGCAGATAAGATCAAGAAAGAGTAACTTTTATCCAACAAATCAAATGTAAGCAATGATGTTAAATAACTAAGCAAATATATACAACTTGAAGAGTCACCTGTGGAGTGAATTTGAAGGAGATGTCTTGGTGTGGATTGGAAGTTGAAAGCTTTAGGCAATAACAAACCTGTTTTGTTTCTCGAGAATTCTCATTAGTGTCCCTCAAGGTTCACCTCCACAAGTGTTGAAGTGCAACACAAAACAAAATCATAATCAAATCCCAAAGCCTGGATGTGGGCTGCACCATATCTAAAACAGTATAATATTAATGTCATTTCTCCTTGAATAGTTCAACTAAAGGATTTTGTCATAATTTCATTCGTTCTCTATGACGGTCCTGTTTTAGCCCCAATTTCCTACTTTGGTTGGTGAAAATTAGAGACGATTCTTTTTTTCAAACTCTGGAAGTACTCTTTTTTTCAAATTAGAGATGATTCTTTTTTGCCAATGCAAGCCTTCAAACCAAAAAAGACCAAAGATGACACGAGGTATGTTGTATCATTAGTTGTCTTTGGTTGTTGGATGGGTAGCTGAATTGACTTTCTACTCCTGTGTTATAGATTGTGGCCGGATGATCCAACATCTTTAGCTTACGAAGAATAGGCATTATGACCATATACTCTGAGATATTGGAGCTGATATGATTTAGCTCGCACGCTTTATTGTGATTAGCTGATTCAGTGTTCTAAGCATATGGGTAATAATCATGACGACCGTTTTGAGATATGGGAGTCGAATTTTATCTACTTGTTATCCAACTCCTCTTCGGGTTCTAATGCTATGCTACTGTCTAGCCCCTGTTATCAAGTAAAGATATAATAACAATTGAGAATTGAGACTTTTTCACACATGCAAAGGACAAAATATCCTTCGATCGCAGTTATCGGAGGAATATATATGCTCAATTCACCAATGAACAAAGATTTCTGCATATAAAGCAAGTTTCCCCAAATAGAAAAAGGCGGAGTATTGATATAAAATCACTTGCAATCGCATGGCTTGAAACGGAAGATATCCCAGAGATGAGACCAGGTACGTTATGTCATTCTTTTGTTGTCATCTTTCTTCTTTGACAGTTTATGCTACAAATGACACTTGTGCAAGGATTTTTTCTTCCTTTACATTTTTAAGATAGAGAGATTCTATCACATTTTTTAAATGTTTACGCACATCACTCTTTTAAGATAGAGAGATTCTATCACACTTTAAGTTTCACTGATACGAACGGAAGTGGATTCTTGTGCAAAGCTGAAGATGCAAATTGCCATATTTTCTTACCCAAAGAGAAAAATGGAAACAATTCAACAAACATCTATCTAATTTGCAAAAGTGCAGACTAATGATGCGTGTCATTCCGTATATGCAAACACCTTGAATACAATGGTAGTACCAAAGATAACATTAAACAGTGAATCCATGGAGTATGATAAATTGAGCAAATGCGTGCACATTTTATATATTGAAAGTAGGAGTAGTTGCTCCAATTAGATTCAAAGAAGGCATACCCGTAAATAGGACATAAACTTTTTCCCTGCCAAAAAAGCACAAAATACTAATATTTTGCTGGATGTGAGATGCGATGTTGATGTAGCGGAAGTAATCAAGATAGAAAATTTTCTATCGAACGGGTGTATATACCAATGCACACAGCGATGGTTGCACTAAACACAGTTTAATGGCTTCAAAAGAAGAGCACACAGCTCTTTGAGAAAATAAACTCTCCAATATATTAATAGAAATCAGAGGTTGGATGCCAATTACATTTACAAGGCTCTATTTATAGAGCAAAGTAAAGAACATGTGGTTCCTCTCATCAATGCCCTTGATTGTCTCCTACTATTATGCATGTGAAAACATGTGTGGCTATTTTAAAGGAGCTTAATTACCTCTTCTCATTCATGACCTCTTAAGCATGTGAAAACATGTGTGGCTATTTCAAAGGACTTTAATTACCTCTTCTCATTCATGACCTCTTAAGCATGTGAAAAACATGTTAGAGGATCAACTTGATTGCACTGCATCATTCCCTCCCTCTTGGGAAAAACTCGACCTAGAGTTTTTGCCTGGATATAAAGGATCATTTGGATGAAACGGGTAGAGATCGGCGACATTGAAAGTTGGAGAAATTTCCAAATAGTAAGGTAGCGCGACCACATAGGCGTTATCATTGACCCTCCTTAGAATTCTACATAGTCCCACTTTCTTCCTATTGAGCTTGTTATATGTGCCTACTGGGAATCTCTACTTCCTGAGATGTACCATAACCAAGTCTCCCTATGCGAATACTTTTCCCGTCGATGCTTGTTCCTGTCAACCTTATACTTCGCGTTAGATTCTTCGAGTTTTTGTAGTACCTCTGCGTGGATAGTTTCAATGGTCTCCGCTAGACGTTCTACTATAATACTATACCCGGGAAGCTTAGGCACTTGGACCAAATCGAGCACATGTCAGGGTCGTTGATAGACAACCTGAAACGGTGACCTTCCCGTGGACCTGTTTACCATATTGTTGTATGTGAACTCTGCCTGCGATAAAAACTGATCCCACTGTTTGGCCCAGTCTCCACACAAACACCTAATCATATTTCCCAAGGTGCTGTTCACTACCTCGGTTTGTCCATCTGTTTGAGGGTGAAATAACGTGCTGAAGTTCAAGGTAGTTTGGAACATCCTCCATAAAGTTCTCCAGAAATGGCTAAGGAACCTCGTGTCGCGATCCGAAGTAATGCTTGCAGGGACTCCATGCAACCTAACCGCGTCGCGAAAAAATAACATTGCAACTTGGGTCGCATCGTTAGTCTTCTTACATGGGATAAAATGAGTCATCTTAAAAAATTTGTCCTCCACCACAAAAACAGAATCAATTCCTCGTTGAGTACGCGGTAATCCGAGGATAAAATCCATGGTTAGATCTTCCCATGGCCCTGCAGGTACTGGTAGTGCATGGCGTGTATAAACCTGTATTCTGAGATCGGCCCTTTGCTGTTTGGCAAACCATACACCGCTCTACAATTCTCGTGGCATCCTTCTTTAAACTCGGCCAGAAATACCTCTCTTCCACCAAGGCAATAGTCTTGTCGCGTCCTAAATGTCCACCCAAGCCTCCTCCATGCAACTCACGGATTAGACGTTCTCGCAATGAAGTCTGCGGAATGCATACCTGTGATTATAGAATAGGTACCCGTCTTGGATGACAAAAGGAGCCTTACATTGCTTCGCCACACATTCTGAACAAATATAAAAAATATTCATCCTCAGCATATAATTCGCGTAGGTGCTCAAATCTAGTCACTTATTTGTGCATAACTATAAGTAAGTCCGCTCGTCGGCTCAATGCATCGGCGACCTTATTCTCTTCACCCGCCTTATGCCTTATGACAAAAGTGAACCTCTACAGGTAAGCTGACCATCTCGGTGCATGCGACTAATCTTACGCTGTGAATTGAAATACTTCAAGGCTTCATGATCGGTATACAATATAAATTCTCACTGAAATAAATATTGTTCCCAATACCGAACAGCTCAAAATACTGCGTAGAACCCGAGCTCATAAGTTGACCATTTTCTTATTGCATCACTTAGCTTTTTGCTGAAGAAAGCAACCGGCTTCTTATCTTGAGACAATACTGCTCCAATCCCTATTTGAGATGCATCACATTCAAGAGCAAAGACTTTGTCAAAGTTAGGTAAAAGTAACAACGGTGTGTTAGTCAACCTCTCCTTGATGGTAGCAAAACTATTCTCGGCATCTTCTCCCCATAAGAACTTTCCTTTCTTCAAACATTTTTTGATTGGGGCCATGATAGTATTGAAATCACGGATAAACCTCCTGTAGAAAGTTGCGAGTCCGTGAAAACTCCTAACTTCACTGACATTTGTCGGTGTAGGCCATTCTTGGATGGCAATAACCTTCCTTTCGTCGACTCGAATTCCTTCTGCGGTTATAATAAACCCCAAAACATTAACTTGTCTGCGAGAAAAGTGCACTTCTTCAAATGTATGTACAATTTGTTCTCCGCTAATGCTGAGAATACTTCTCGTAGTTGTGCAACATGTTCTTCTTTATTTTTTCTATAGATCAGGATATCGTCAAAGTAGACGACAACAACTTCCCAATAAATGGCTTCAATACCTGATTCATTAGTCGGGAGAACATGCTCGGCACATTCAACAATCCAAATGGCATGACTAGCCATTCATATAGTCCGTCCTTAGTTTTGAATGCCGTCTTCCATTCATCTCCAGCCCGGATTCGTATCTGGTGATAGCCACTCTTGATATCAATTTTTTAAAATACCTTAGACCCTTCCAACATGTCCAGCATGTCTTCAAATCGTGGGATAGGAAACCTTTAGGCCACCGTGATCTTGTTGATTGCTCGGCTATCAACGCACATTCGCCATGACCCGTCCTTCTTTGGTACTAATAGTGCAGGCACGACACAAGGACTGATACTGTGGCGGATCAACCCCTTGCTCAAAAGATCCTCAATTTGCTCTTGTAATATTGCATTCTCCTTTGGACTCATTCTGTAATGAGGTAAGTTAGGCAAGCTTGCTCTGGGCACCAAATCAATTTGATGTTGAATCTCTTTCATCGGTGGCAAGGCTGCGGGCAATTCTTCGGGCATGATCTTGCAAAATTCTTCCAGTAATGGCTTCAGTTCTTCCGAGGTCGTCGTCGTTGATTCCCCTTTGATTTCATCATTCACAACCCCTGCATAGACCACTGGTTATATTTACAACACCTTAATTTTCTTTTATTTTATTGGAGGAAGACAGAATAGAGACCGGAAGAGAAAGAATTCATTGGTTTAATAAATTTCATCAGTCAAATAGTTTGTTCCAATTACAACTTCCCCTATTTTTGTACCTATTATTGAAAAATACCTCAATAATAAGATTATCAACTAATATAGTGTACTTCTGATTTCTCAAAATAAACACCAAATAGAAGAACACTATGAATTGCAGGATATGATGGTTACAAATGTGTCTATTTACAGGCCATGTTGACACATCAAATTTGAAAAGCCATCCTATATAATTCTGGTATAATCGTATAACAAAAGCAGTGTCACTCAAACTTACCAAAAGTAAAGGAAAAGAAAACGATTGACAACAACATGCAATCAACACATATAAATAAAAAAAAGAAAGAAAGATGAACATTATCTAATAGCAACCAATAAAACCTAGTATAAATAAATTTCATCAAAAAGATTAATAATATTTTTCATAGAATTATAGCAAATGTCAGCTACATATATTGATACAACAACCATTAAGGGGAAAGAGAAAGGTTGACAAAAATGTGGAGTAGTTGTAGTTAAAGACCATCTCGGTGTTCCAAAAATATTGCCTACAATAAACAAAAAGAACAAAATGTTGTAAGATCAACATCCAATGTATAAAGCTAGTCTTCTAAATGAGAGGTGCTCCTACCTTACACCATACATGAATTTCAGAGTATAGGTTCAAGAATTTGAGAAGGCCTCTTGGTTGTTAAAGGGATACCATGGTCTTGAAAACCCTGTAATTGCCCAAAAACATTTGAGGTTTAACAAGGCTAAAGATAATAATAACCATATGACATAAACAAGTTTTCTTTGTCACCATTTGCTTCCTATCGATTTCTTCACCTATGTATCCGTCCTTCTGATAAGTACGGTTGAATGATATTGGCACCGTTTTCTTTCTTTTCCTTCCTTGCTTTGAGTTGTCCAGCAGCAACAACACGATTCCTTTTGTAAAAAAGTGTTTTCATAATAACTTTCAACACGATTCCTTTGCTAGTTGATTCTCCTCTGATGCCGAGCCACTTTTCTTAATTTTTGAAGCTATGGTCTTGGGTTCTCTAAGGCACCTTTCAAATTTTACCTAGCAGCTACAACATCCTCGATTCTCTTCAAACCCGTTATTGCCAAATGTTCAAGGAAAATATGAGGTGTAGACGCTGCAACGGTCCAATAATCTAGAACAAAATAATCTTAAATAGTTGGAATTAGACTACATCAACAATCAAACCAAACTTCACTTACAAAACAAGAATATCTGAAAATCCAAAAGTAGCCAGCAATTAAATTCTAATTCTATGATCAGAATGTATTTTGCATATGCACCAAGTTAGATCCATTTACTAAAACCCAGAAAGACAGGGTCCGGCCATTGTCACTCGATTTTGAAGCACATGCAATATCAAATGTTTCTGTTCAATTTGCTAGTGTCAACAATATAAAAGTGGAAAATCTAATTCATGGTTTAATTTCGTTTTACTAAAACAGTATGACTTAACATCAGTCATAATGCACAATTCTGCTAAAATTTTCAATATGACTTAACATCAGTCATAATGCACAATTCTGTTAAATTTTCTCCAAAACTACATTATCATGATATCTATGGTCACGAGAAATTCAGGCTCTTTCCGAAAGTAGGTCTTCTCGTTATTTACTTTTTGGGTGAGTACTTCTCAGCTAGCCCTAATTCTTGCCTCGGTCCTAGCCCCATGCTATAAAATGCTGACAACGCTTAGCTAAAAGACACAATATCGTTTGATCATGATCACTCACAATATTTATTACAATTAACAGTAGATGTTACAATTGAATGTAAGTTAATTGTCTTAACTAAGTTTAGTGCTCAAAGTGCAGATATGATCAGGGCAGATAATCTGAATTGACCTGTTTGAGGCCAGTAGGATTTGTTTTAGCAATTTTCCATTAAACAAAAACCAACAGGAAATGATTTGACGCAAGTCTGGGTCTAATCTTAAGACATTAGAGCTTAAAGGACTGGTTTGATTTGAAAATGTTAAAAAACATTGAAAGTAGATGATATTTAACTATACCGATACGGCATGCGTCTAGCACTCTTTTCATGATTGGCAGGAGCTCTGCATTGGGTCTCCCTTTTTCTATATTGATGATTTTACAACCAAGTTCGAGATGCAACCCCATAAAAGTCAACAAACGCGGGGAGGGGTCACTTTTTAGTCAATATTGGCTTCCAGCACAAGTTCATGATTTAGTTTTGTTCTATCTGAAATTCTCAAAAGTGAGAGATGTTCTTTGCAGCATTTCCAACACAAGCAACATCTTGACACCAGCAAGCACTGCTCAACACCTTTTTCAACAATCCCTCCTAACAAAAAGGGTATCACTCAACATCAACATATACCTGACCTCCAAATTTACAACAAGACAATGCCAACACTGCTACACCATTAGTCACTACTCCCCAAACCCAGTCTTTCTACCACCACATTGCCATCCAACACTACATTTAGCTACTTGTAATCATCGTCGATCACTATTTTAAGGATTATTTCTACTAACTTGCATACAAATTGGACAGCCCATGTAGTTGTTTTGACATTCCATCTGTGCACTTTCCACCTTCACCGTCAGTCCAAATCGCCAAGTAATAACCATCGACATAAACTCCACTATCTCATTTCCCAATCTTCTTGCTATTGCTGTATCACGCCATTGCCATTTTTATCATCTAGAAAAACCCTTAGCTACTTATGACGAGCACCAGCAATAACATCATCACTCTATTCCTAAAACAAGCAAAAATAGCCAACCCCAGCATAAACCACTCTTTAAGTCACCCCCACGTAATTGCTTCCAGCCAGTGTTTTCAGAAACAGAATGCACAGGCCAGCGAAACTGATTTGATAAGAAATTATCAGCCGAGCAAAATTTACCTAATTGGATGCTAGTATAGATGCAAAACTTCTTCAATCCAACAAGTGACTTATCGTTTGTTAATGTTACCAGGGTTGGAAATAAGAACTTATAATCGTCCGTTGTCTTATACTATTCACTTTGTTGTGTGAAGCACTACTTAAAAGGGGTACTCTTGTAAACAAATGGTGCGGATTAGCAAGCCCACAAATCAATATCCTCTTCGTAGCATCATAAAATTCGAGAGCCACTCCTCGTTAGTGGGAGATTTTGCTGAACTTGCCGTTAGAGCAAACAGTTTGGCTTCGCTGAATATGTCTGTTTTGCAGTGGTTAGACTGCACATACCGAAAGAGGAGCACAAATTGCATAAATCATACATAATAGGCTTCACTGCAGGGTCAAGTTCCTCAATGCCCGTCATCTAAGAGAGGAGATAAATGGAATTAGCATACAGCATAATATGTTTAAGGTAGTGTTGTTGTGGCCAGTAACATGCATGGATAGTGACAAGGCTTGCGCTGTATTGTTGAATGAAGCAAGGCAGGTAGTAAAATGAGGCCAGCTTCCTCTCACTACCATCTGTTAGAATCGCCCCCACACTAGCTTTGAGATCATTAGAACTCTAGTAAACTTCAAAGTAAATATGGGTTAGAGCTGGTGCAGGGCAGCAACATTGTATAGCTTCTTGGATGAAGGTTTATTGGTAACAAAGATATGATCATAGACATATGTGAGTCAAAATCAGAAGAGTTCTGTGATGGCCTTGAATGGATATTAGTTAGGCCTTGTGTGAGTTTCTATTTCATCCTTATGTAACATGAGTGAATGGTAAAGAATTTGGAAAAGGACTGAAAAAGATTCATCAAAATGTACACCAATTTCGGTGTAACCATATACCCCAAAGAGTACAAATAAAAAAGCATTTGATTTAAGGGCGAAATTCCAACTTGAATGTGAGTTTTATTAACCCAAGTAATTAACCATTCTTTTAAAGATGGGCAAGGTTGAGTTGGTAAAATGCCAAGGCTACTACCAAATCAAACCGGAGATGGATGGACAACAACGAAATAAGTGTTCTGCTGTCTCTATTTGGTAGGGGGATTTTCCAGAGAGGTTAGCCAAGTTTGCTCAGAAATGCCCACAGCTGGATTTATTGAAGTGAGGGTTGTTATGACATGGCTTAACTATCTCCCAGTGTTGAAGAAGGAGATAGGCAGATGTGACACCAAAGGTGCCATTCGAAGTCTTACTCCAAAGACAGACATCACTAAAACCTGTTCGGGAAAGATAAGTACTTTGAATGGCTGTTGATATGAATGGAAGAAAAAGAGCATTTAGCCTTGGCACATTCCAAGTGGCTTCGCAGGATGAGTTGCAAACGACGTCTGCCACTTACTTCCACATTGTCCCGGGGTTGTTAAAGACTTTTTGCGAACTTTTATGATGGATCTAGTACACACATATATACTTGGTTAATCTAATGATTACAATGTGAGAGCTATTCAATGTTTACGTGCGTCAAAATTTAATTTGTCCTATGACTTTATAAAAATTCCAATGTCAACTCGCTCTTCGTCGTCATTATTCACGAGCCCAGTGGAAAAAGAGAGGGTATTGAATCAATGCCTCGATTCCGTTCTCTTCGAACTTTTCGTTTGTGACAACAACAGCAAGAAGAAAATTTCGCATGAGGACATAACAGCCAAGTCGAAGAGTCGAGTTGCAAGCAGGTTAAATTTAGCTATGAAACTTATGGAGTGATAAGGATAAAGAAATTTTGCAGTTTAAAATTCACATTTCTCAAGTTCATTATGCAACTTAGGCAAAAGTCCTACATGACTCATATCTTAAAGATATTTACCATTTATGTGACAAAGACGAGCATGCCAAATATTCACACAAGACACAATATAAACGGAAGTAGATGCTTTATTCGTTTCAACATTGAGCTTAAACATACCATCACATGCATAGCCTTTACCAACAAACATACCGTTCTTTGACAGTACAAATTGATCGGACTCAAAAGTTTGCTTGAATCCTGCCATGTTGAGGAGATAACCTGACACCAAGTTCTTCTTAATATCTGGAGTATGTAGCACATTCTTAAGCGTCAAAATTCTGCCTGAGGTAAACTTAAGAACAACATCTCCCATACCTAACACTTTTGTGAAATGAGAATCATCAAGCAAAACCTTCTTGTCTTTTCATATCGGGACATAGTTTTGAAACCAATTTTTATCATGAAAAACATGTCTTGATGCCCCGGAGTCGGCCCACCATCCTTCTTCACTTCCAACCAGATTTATTTTTGAAATCATAGCAACAAGCGGTTACTCGGTAACATTAGCTTGTGGAGTTAAACCGAACTTTTTATGACGACAATTTCTAGCTTGTTGCCCTTGTTTTTCACAAATAAAACATGCACCATTTGCAAAACATTCATTTACAAAATTGTTGTTGCTAGAATTGTTATTTGAGTTTTTATTTTTCTTGGTGTTATTTTCACGGTTGGAAGACTGACCTTAATTCCATTTCTTCAATGTAAAGGAAGAATGTTGATTTTTAAAACCTTTGTTTTTCATATGCTTGGCTCTGGCATTCAAAAAAATATTTTGCCTTTGAAAATTATTTTGACCCTTAGGAGCGCTATCACTTGATGTTAGGAAGTTTACCTTAGCACCATTACCGTTGGCATTACCGTTACCTTGGTAGTAGTTGGCATGGTTGGCATGTGTGTTTTGTCTTGCTTTCTCGCTTCCTCCTCAATCTGAAATCGCACCATAAGGATGACAATTGACAGTTCCGATTGCTTGTGTCCTTCCACGAATTCGGCAACTTGTCTATGATGGCAGCCACTTGCATTTGTTCATCTACTTTGATTCCTTTAGAGATGATTTTGTGCACAGTCATGGATGATTTGAAATTACCGCGAGCTGCTATAACATCAAGCAATAGATGCTACACATCCTAAAGAGGGATAGAAAGTAGTGATGCAGAGCTATATAGTTGCAGTAATGTTTCACTTTCAAGAATTGCGTCTGACGAAAACAACGTTGTAACCTAACTGGGTGAAAAAGATGTGTCAAGCAAAGCGAGAAAAGAGATTAGCAAGAGATGTTTTTGTCCTTGGCAAGTATAACAATAGAAGCAAAAACTACCGGAGGGAAAGTTTTTTTACTTTGCATTATCACGCAGCTAATAGGTGTTAGGTTGCTCCGAAAGCAGTCATGAAGGCCCGAGAAGAATGGCGGTGCCTTGAAATTCTCCTCAATTTACCTTCACCTCCCACAGGCTTGGCAGATCTCTACGAATCTTCCGGGTGGGAACTTAATTATAAACAGAAACAGGACTCGTACCGACCTCCTTAGGATCGAAAAAACGAACCACGCAGAGCATATGGTGGAAACCAATGGTCCGGGACGAGATTTACGACATCGGAAATGGTTTCAGCCCTCTCGATGGTACTTCATAATCACCTAGGATGGCAGAACTTGTTGTGCATCTTAATCCGTCTAAAATGACTATCAACCTCTAATTGTATACTGAGATCCGATGAGAGTTTTATTCCCAGATGACAAGGCAATGGCAGTGTTTAAGATAATAAAGCATCAAGATTGAGAAAATTAAACTAAGGGTACAATATCACTCGTATTGCCAAAGATCTGGTTCTTTTCTTGAATAGACTTTGTAGTAATCTGGCTCAGTTCTGAAGTACATTACCATGATAGATCAAATATGAAACCAAAATACTTAATAACGCTGTTTATAGCTAGAAAGATCACCATCCAGAAAGGGTGAATTAATTGTTTAGTCAAGTCCTTATTTCAATTGTTAAACCTAGTATAATTCAATAGGTGAACAAGTACAATTATGAATTATTATGGACGAGAATTCAGTACATGGGATCAGCTTGTAAACAAAAAGTACCACCACAGACTTGTTACAAAGTCATAACTTGTTCACCAGAGAGCAAAATTGAACTCACAGGGCATGCATGTAGGGGATGGACCTAGACTTCTCAAAAAACTGGAACTTCAAGAGTGGCGTTGATCAATGCGTTCCTCCTTGCTTGATCAACAGCCGGCTTGCTGGCAGAGAATGGGCTGTCAAAGGTGTCCCTCCTTTTCCGAGATACTTTCCCGTTTCAGATGACGAGTAGGAAAGGGAGGACAGCCGACTATTTCACTTCTGATTAGAGGGCTTCTCCTTCTCCAATGGCGTTTCTTCATCGGACACGGCCCCCAGGTGATCGAAGAAAGCAGCAACTCGACTCTTCAACTTGGCTTCTATGTCCTCACGTGAAATGTTCTTCTTGTTGTTGTTGTCACAAACGAAAAGCTTGAAGAGAACGGAATCGAGGCGTTGATTCAATACCCTCTCTTTCTCCTCTGGGCTCGTGAACAATGACGACGAAGAGCGAGTTGACATTGGAATTTTTATAAAGTCATAGGATAAATTAAACTTTGACAAAAGTAAACATTCAATTGCTCTCACATTGTAATCATTAGATTAATCAAGTATATATGTGTGTACTAGATCCATCATAAAAGTTTGCAAAAAGTTTTTAACAACCCCGCTACAATGTGGAAGGAAGTGGCAGACGTCGTTTGCAACTCCTCCTGCGAAGCCACTTGGAATGTGCCACGGCTAAATGCTCTTTTTCTTCCATTCATATCAACATCCATTCAAAGTACTTATCTTTCCCGAACAGGTTTTAGTGACGTCTGTCTTTGGAGTAAGACTTCGAATGGCACCTATGGTGTCACATCTGCCTACATATTTTGCAATCATCACCACAGGTTCCTATGGAACGAAAGACGTACAAATCTGCATTAAAGCACTTGGTCTGGAAAGCTATTATGCATGAAGAGCTTAGTGCTCTCCACGATAACCAAACATAGGATCTTTTTCCTCGAACTCAGCCAGATGGGAGTGTTGAGAGGCTAAAGGCTCGACTTGTTATGAAGGGATTTAACCTAAATGAGGGAGTGGACTTTTTGAAAACATTTTCCCATGTCATCAAACCTGGAAGTATCCGCACCATTCTTAGAGTTGCCATTGTTCGTCATTAGAAAATTCGGCAACTTGATGTAAAAAATGCATTCCTTCATGGTTATCTTTCCACCCCAGTTTACATGGAGCAACCGCCAGGATTTCATGATCCTAATTTTCCTTCTCATGTTTATCGTCTGAAGCGTGTCCTTATGGACATAAACAAGCTCTGCGTGCATGGTTCGAGAGATTGAGCATATTTTTACTAAATCTTGGATTTCTTTGTAGTGCAGCAGATCCATCTCTATTTATTTGTCATTGTAAAAGAGACATCCTACTCATTGTCTATGTAGATGATATGATTCTTACTGGTGATACTCTGGAATTTCTAGAATGGTTCATTCAGGAACTAGATAATGAATTTGCTATGAAGGACCTTGGTCCTCTCCATTATTTTCTCGATATTAAGGTCCACTCTTCAGATTCTGGATTTTTTTCGTGTCAATCGAAATACGCTCGAGATATTTTAACACGAGCTCAAATGATTGGTTGCAAACCAATCTCAATGCCTATGGCAATAAAAGCTCATTCTACATCATCCTCAAGGAATCCATATCCCGATCCAATCCATTATCAAAGTCTCGTTGGTACTCTTCAATACCTTACATTCACTCGGCCTGACCTTTCTTATTCGGTCAATTTTGTGTCTCAGTTTATGCAAGCTCCCAATGTTGGTCATTACCAAGCTGTTAAACGCGTTCTCCGGTATGTAGGTGGGAGACTTGATTGTGGAATGAAGGTGCTATGTCAAAGTTCCCTTGAACTTAATGCTTTTTCTGATGCTGATTGGGCCAGGTGTCCTTTTACTAGGAGGTCTACCATTGGTATGTAAGCATTTCTTGGAGGTAATTGTGTATCTTGGTCAGCTAAAAAGCAAACCATTGTTGCTCGATCAAGTCCCGAGGCAGAATATCGATCCATGGCTTATGCTGTCGTTGAACTTACTTGGCTTTCCACACTTCTCCGTAACATTGAAGTTCCATTACAATTGCCTCCGCTCCTTCACTGTGATAATCTCAGTGCTTTGCATTTTACAGTCAATCCGGTGTTCCATGGTCGTAGGAAGCAAATAGAACTTGATTACCATTTCGTGCGTGCATGAGAAAGTTGCTCTTGGTTATCTTGTTACGCGGTATGTTAGTTCAAACGCTCAAATCACTGACATTTTCACTAAGCCTCCATCTCGAGAATCATTTCAATTAGCAGCAAATTAGACCTTTGCAAATAGCCTCGACCAAATTTAAGGGGGAGTAATAGCGATGAATCTACTGCATCTCAAGAATCAACAATAGCAAAGATGAAGGTCTGTTGAATCTCCAAGAAATCAGCAACAACAGAGATGAAGGCAAAGATGAAGGACAAAATTATGGTCCGAAATGATGAAGGACAAAATCATGGCTAAATCTTGTTAGGATATGCTAGTTCTTGATCGTCTGCTATCGAGTTGGGATATGCTAGATCTTGATGATCTTCTTTGCTTCGTGTGTGTGTATATGTGTATATATATATACTAGTAAAGATCACGTGCTTTGCACGATATATAGTGATTTGAAATAAGAATATTCTAAATCTT
The DNA here is from genome assembly GCA_033070095.1 of Escallonia herrerae. Lineage (NCBI taxonomy): Eukaryota > Viridiplantae > Streptophyta > Magnoliopsida > Escalloniales > Escalloniaceae > Escallonia > Escallonia herrerae. The sequence continues at coordinate 11,378 of JAVXUP010002125.1, read as the reverse complement.
GGTTAAAAATTAATTAAACTTAACCAATACGATTATTATAATTAAACGATAATAACAAATCAATTGTTAACTACTAATCAAATACTCAAAATATGAAAAGTTCATTACTCAAAACATGGTTTTACTTTCAAAACCGAATTTTTCACATCAATTATCACTACTATTTTTTATTATTTATCATACTTATTTTTTTCGTCACATCAAGTTACCGCTAAATAGAATTATGACTGTTCCATATTATATCTTGTTATCTAAGGTATACTGGCATTGCAATTAGTCTCAAACATCTCCCACAAATATCTAACTCTCACGAAACACTACAAGTTTGATTGCACAACAATAAAAGTGAAGAAAGTTTTTAGAGATAATTAATATCAAGTATTTATATTGTAGTATTGGCACTTTTTCCTGCAAGCATCACTACTAAATTTCAAAATATCATCACTTATGAATTTCAGTATCATTCATTACCTATCATATTTCTTTCTACCCAGTTATGGCAATTTCTTGTAGCGATGATTATTGGGGGTCAAAAGATTCCCTACAGTTTATTTGCTTTTGATAATGATCTATTCTATAACTCCCTCATTCTAAAATTTTTTTTTTTAATTTTTTTGGACTGTCCTAAAAAAATTGATCAGTTTTCAAATTAAAAAAGATTTTTTACATATTTACCCATGAAGGATATTTTTTTATTCTACTTCTCTCTCCACATTTAGTCATTCACCAACCTATTTTTCTTTACTGAATCAATCTTAAACAAACCCGCGTCAAATATGATTAAATAATTTGGGACGAAAGGAGTACAAGTTTCATGTATCTCTTATTTTAGGATTAAAGTACCACTACAAGAAAACAGGGTTTTAGCGACGGGGTAATCCGTCGCTAAAAGCCAAAAATCCGTCGCTAAAATAATTAGCGACGGATTTACCGTCGCTAAATATCCCTCGTATAAAAGCCCGTCACTAATAGTTTAGCGACGGAATTTTTAAATCCGTCGCTAAATATGTCATTTTTACCGACGGATTTATTTTTAATTAGCGACGGATATTCCGTCGCGAATTATATTTTTTAGCGACGGATTTATATTTTCGAGACGGAATATTCCGTCGCTAAAAAACTATTTAGCGACGGAATATTCCGTCGCCAAAAGTCAATTTTTTTTTTGAAATTTTTTTTTATTTTTCAATTACCCAGACCTGTAATACAATTTTCAAATCTCAACAACAACGCGCAATAATCAATACAGAAAGAAATATATATAATCAATTATAAAAAATATTTATAATAAAAAAAACATATATGTACAAGCCGGGAACCGGATATAGCCGGTTAGGAGAGGGGAGAAGAGTACAAGCCGGGCACGGGGGGGGGGAAGCTAGGAACGGGCACGGGAAGGGGCTCATCAGGGGTTCCCGAGTCCCGGATCTGGATCCTGCTGATCCGGGGCCGGGGCGGCCTGTCCAACAGTGCCCTGCTCCCTGATCATCCGGCACACCACTGTAGCAATGCGCTGGATCTCCTCGTCGTCCAACTGAGGCCGAGGAGCCGGTGTCTGTGGAGGGGCAGCAGGGGGTGAGGACGCTCCTATCACGGCACGAGCAGTCGTGCTAGGCAGGCCGCGTATGCGGCCTTTCGGCCGATTCACGACCTCCGGCGTATCCAGCCATCGCTTCAACCCCCCAGTACTAGTGGACGCTGATGGCTGTCCGGACTGCTGCTCGGACCCCCTTAGCTGTTCATACGAGGCCTGCAAAAATAGTGGTTTAACGATATGTTAGGGCATTAATTAACGAAACAGACATTGAGGATAGAAAGAAAAAACATTAACTTAAATAAATTGACTCACATCGATCCGCCGGGCAATATCTGAAATATAGTCGCCCGCCCGGTGCGTCTCGTCCTTGTCCTTCTTCCGCACGTGCGTCTGATTATACGTCAGAGCTACGACCTCATCCTCCTCCAGATCCGGGTGCTCGACCGCATTCTTGTGTCGGACGATGTCGTGTGGCACCGACCCCCCCGTGTGCGTCGGATCTTTGTTCTGTCTGTTCTCAGTCCCGCTCTTACTCTTGGCGTCCCAACCTGGATCCGCAGCCCACCGATCTATCATCTCCCCCATACACGGTGAGATATCCAATGTGGGGGATATCTCGCCATGTCCGTCATCGGGGCACCCGCGGGCAGCGCCTTCTTCGCCCGGTCCCGTGCATCGTGGAGCCATCGGCGGTAATTCTTGCCGATGTAGGCAAAGAAAGCCTGCTGCCCCAGTACCTGCTGCTGAGGCGTGTCAAACGTGAACCCCTCCTGTAAGGCATTCAATAACACAAATTAACAACATAAAACAAACTGTAATTTAACATTTACTAACGCTGAAAAAAATACTTCACCGTACCAGCCACTCCTCCCATAGGGCCTCCCTCGCAGCGGCATCCCAGTCCTTCCAGTACAGGCGTGGCTCGAAGAATCGGCCCTTCACAAGAACGCCGATCTTCGTCCTCGCCATATTCTCCAGGATCCTGCCAAAGAAGTAATTAAATTAATTAATACAGTTCAAATATAAATTAACACCCCAAAATTTTAAAATAAGGCATGAGGTGATATTTTTAGTACTTACAGGCCCTCCTGCGTGAGCGTAACTCTCTGTTTACGCTGGGGGTCGATGCGTACCCCGCGTGTCGGACCACGGCCTCGTCGAGATCCTACAAAACACAGACATTAATACAGTTCAAATATAAGGCTAGCGAAAATGTACGAAACACCGTTATCAACTATACCTGAGGTAGAACCCACGGAAGATGGAGAATGCACGCGCGTGTGGGATGAATCTGCGTCGGGCTGGGGCGACGGCTCGAGCTGGGGCTGGGGCGGGGCGACGGCGATGGCTGGGGCTGGGGCGACGGTGACGGCGACGGCTGGGGCTGGGCCCCCGATGGCTGTCCGCGATCACTCTGTGCCTCGTCATCAGTAGGCAATGACGAGGTGGGACTAACCGGGGAGGAAGCAGCTCGGCGTCCAGCCCGGCCACGAATAGCCCGTATCCTATCCATATCTGACTTCATATAGATTATATACAAAGACATTAACACGTGAAAAACAATAATTTAGGCATAAATCATCATCGGCACTATATATATATATATATATATATATATATATATATATATATATATGAACGGATGTGCAAAAACACATCAATAAACACCAAGTTCTAAAATGTTACTACATTTTTCCCGTGATGTTACAACATTACAAGTCAATCATTTTCAGTTTGCGAATCATCTTCATCACTTTCCTCGTCGCCCTCTTCTTCGTGGGACTCGTCGTCCTCTTCATCTTCTAATTCATCCTCTTCATCAGTAGACTCGGTCACATCATCTCCAACACTTTCAACATCTTCCGCGTCATCATCTACGACTTCTTCTCCCACAAGAAGTGTTGTTGGAAGAGGAAGATCGTCCTCCTCGTTGTTGACCTCAACAGGGAACAAGACACGTGGTTGGTCGGCTTGAAAGGAGTCTAGCTCACTGTCATATGTCACGGGCAATTTCTTGGACTTGATAGTTGTATACCAATGAGATTTGGGATTGGCGACGTCCTCCGCGTAAAAGACTTGTACAGCTTGACTAGCAAACACAAAGGGCTCGTCTGATGCAAGTCTTGACTTGACATTGACATCTACAATCCCTTGAGAGCTAACACGGATTCCTCTACTGCATGTGACATCGAACCACGTACACTTGAACATTACCAGGCGGTTTTGGGAACCCAGATATGTTAGCTCAACAATCTCATCTAGCTCTCCGTAAAAATCCATGCAATTCTCGGCATAACAGTCGCCGTTGACCAAGACTCCACTGTTTTGGGTTTGTTTTGTTCGGTCATCATCTTTTACGTTAAACCTAAACCCGTTGATGATATAGCCTCCATAACAGGATGTTTGTTTGTTAGGGCCTTCGGCTAGTAATTTCAAGCATGAGGCCACTGGTCTATCCATTGACTGAACCTATTGTAGATGACGGTAAAAATTAAGGATAAATCAGTATACTAATTGGCCACAGAACTGTATATAACACATAATATAATTTCGTTAAATAATCTTACACGGATTTTGAACCACTGTACAAATTGTGATTTCTGATGAGATTCAAGTCCAGCGGGATCAGTGATTAAAGATTCCGCATCGAACTCACTGCAAACCAATATGCATTTAACTCGCTTAACACACACTTTCAATTATGTACAACAATGTAAGTGAATTAAGACTTTAACTTACTCAACGAATGCCGAAACTTCATCGCAATTTAGAAGGGCATATATTGTTGCAGCACTGTACTCTTCATCTGTTAGCCATCGAGTATACGTTCGGCCGAACGGACTCCCTGGCTGCTTGAATATTGACAATTGCCCTTCCAAATTTGTGCTTGCTCCGGGATCATTTCGGCCTAGTTGATTTAACCTCGTACCAACATTAGGCCCGAAATATTGACTACAAAAGTTTACAAGTTCTTCCGTTACGTAAGCCTCCGCAATTGAGCCTTCAACCCGAGCCTTATTACGGACTTTTTTCTTTAAATGGAACATGAACCTAGAAGTTTAGCGAATCGAGTTAGGTGGAATATCAATGATAACAGATGTCGCATTAAGTGTAAACGAACAACTGTAACAATTTAAGGATTACCTCTCGAAGGGATACATCCACCGATATTGCACGGGTCCACCCATCTTAGCTTCATATGCCAAGTGAACAGGCAGATGCTCCATTGAATCAAAGAACGAAGGTGGGAAGATTTTCTCCAGCTTGCAAATCGTCACCACAATGTTCTTCTCAAGCACTTCCATGTTACTCACCCGGATCGTAGAAGAGCATATATCTCGAAAGAAATGAGATAATTCAGTCAAAGTCTCGCAAACAACCCGTGGCAACAGTCCCCGGAAGGCAATAGGAATGAATCTCTCCATGAATACGTGGCAGTCGTGACTCTTCATCCCTTGGAACTTGCATTCCGATACATTGCAACAACGAGATATGTTGGACGCAAACCCATCCGGAAGCTTCAAATTCTTAACCCACTGACAGACCTTCTCCACTTGTTTCTTGTCTAGACAGTAAGGTGCTTTCGGAAGTATGGTCCTCCCACTGACTGTCCGAGGATGCAATTCACGGCGTACACCCAACTGTTGTAGATCCCTTCTCGCTTTAAGGTGATCTTTCGATTTGCCCTTGACATTCATCACTGTGTTGAACACATTATCAAAAACGTTCTTCTCAATATGCATCACATCCATGTTGTTTCGGATAACGAGCGTCCTCCAGTAGGCTAACTCCCAGAAGATACAAAATTTTCTCCAGTTGTGCTCTTTCCCGAACCCTGCAATCTTCCGATCCGGCACACCCTTACCGTGTGGTATGTCAGTATCAAGTGCCTCCAGGTGTGAGAGTACTTCTTCACCAGATGGGTAGTCCAGTGTGACAACCTCACGCTCGATTGTCCCGTCAAATTTATCCTTCTGCCTACGAAACTGATGGCCCGGTGGCAAAAGCTTACGGTGACATCCGAACCACGAGGCCTTTCCGCCGTGCTTTAACGTATGACCGGGGTTCACGCCCATACAAGCAGGGCATGCTAGCTTCCCATGTGTGCTCCAGCCACACGTCATTCCCAATGCGGGGAAATCATGTATAGTCCACATCAAAGCAGCCCTCATCTGAAAATTTTGTTTAAGGGATGCATCATATGTTTCGACTCCATGATTCCATAATTGTTTTAACTCATCAATCAACGGCCTTAAATACACATCTATGTCCTTACCGGGACTCTTCGGCCCCGGAATAAGCAACGACAAGAACATATACGGCTTCTTCATGCACATGCCTGGTGGAAGGTTGTAAGGGACAATAATAACAGGCCAACAGGAGTAAGGCGTGGTAGACTGACCGAAAGGGTTGAACCCATCGGTTGCCAGACCAAGTCTAACATTCCGAACTTCCTGAGCAAAGACTGGATGCCTGCGGTCAAACTCCTTCCACGCCTCTCCATCAGCTGGGTGTGTCAGCACATCGGCATCGTTGCTGCGAGTCTCACGGTGAGCCCTCATATGTTCAGCTGTACTGGAGGAGTAGTACATTCTCTGAAGCCGTGGTGTGACTGGGAAATATCGCAATATCTTCCATGCAATGTTTTTCTTCTTCCCTTTGTCCGGTTTGTACCTCGAATGATCACATACTGGACATACTGACAAATCCTTATTCTCTTTCCAGAATAATACACAATCGTTATTGCACGCATCTATCCGGTCATAGCTCAACCCAAGTTTCCTCATCATCTTCTTCGCGTCATAGTACGACGGCGGTAGCTTTTCACTTTCGGGCAGTATTTCTTTGATGAAGGTAACAAACTCGTTAAAACCTTTCTCACTCAGCCCGTGGTCTGATTTCAACTGTAATAACCTACTAACCGCAGACAGCCGTGTGTGTTTCGGAGCTCCATCCCACAGCGGCTCTTCCGCAGCTCTCAACAACTCATAAAACTGATGAGCCCCCTCGATCGGCGGTTGTGGACTGTCGTTACCCCAGTCAACATTAGCATGCCCAGCATCCATAATCATATCTCGGAAATCATATCGTGCCTCCTCCCTAACTTCAGTTTGACTAGCCAGGTTGGACGACAATACTATCGTTTCCCCGTGCTGCGTCCACCTTGTGTATCCACCCATAAAACCGTACCGACGAAGATGCCATTTTACTTCAATTCTTTTTCTCCAGTGCAACAACTCACATCTACCGCACGGACACCTTATCTTATCAAGGTCAACATGTGCAGGATGCGCATAAGCGAAGTCGAGAAATTCGTCAACGCGACACTCAAAATCTTCAGCATTCTTCCTTTTCATCCAACTTCGATCGACTGACATGACGACTGAATTATCGTACTGTATACCACCTTCAATAATGACCAGTGATTAGGCATTGCCGATGTAAATATCAATGCATGAATGTTACAACATGTCTACATATTTCCCCTCCATTCTTGAACAGGTAGTGGTCCTATCCCATTCAGAAAAGCACATGTTTATAAAACAGTGAATAACTCATGCTTAGTCCGATGTCTGTGGAAAATTCGGCAGCACCTCCCCGCATTTCTCCAAGTACACCACATCGATTAGGTGTTCTAACATTCATCTAACCTTGCTCAGGAAGGTTTGACGGATGTTAGAACACCAGATCTGTATGCACCCGGAGAAACACACGAGAACGTGTACCATATATCCACGACATAGAACATAAAGCATGAGTCAAAATACTGTTTTATAAACAATTAGCTTTTCCAAACTGTCCAAACTGGACATCCAAAGGCTCATTACAAGGCATTACTTTGTAATGAGTACCTTTGAACGGGAACTAAGGGTTTCTATGCATGCATGTGTTCAGAAATTGATAAGATATGCAAGAATCTTTCCGAAATATCAAAACTACAGAATGATCGTTGCATATGTTACCAATTCCACATTAAATAGAACTCGTTGGCAACGAGTTGAACCATCTCGTTGCCAATGGACTTCTCAAAACAACAATTAATATAAAGAAGGCAGGGTTTGTAAACAACGAGTAATTGAACCATCTCTGGGCAACATGGAGTAATTATGGGATGTACAAGGGCTAATTAGGGCTAACTGGGTTATTAGGGTTAATTACGATTATTAATTATAGCTGATTAGGGTTGATTAGGACTAATTAGGGTTATTTAGTCCTAATTAGGGTTTAATTGTGCCGAGTAGTGATGATTAGTCCTAATTAGGGCTAATTGGGCTTAATTGGGTTATGTTAGGGCTAATTAATGTTAATGAGGGATAGTTTCGGATAATTATAGCTGACTAGGGTTGATTAGGACTAATTAGAGTTATGTAGTCCTAATTAGGGTTTAATTTTGCCGAGTAGTGCTGATTAGTCCTAATTAGGGCTTAATTGGGTTATGTTAGGGCTAATTAATGTTAATGAGGGCTAGTTTCGGATAATTATAGCTAATTAGGGTTGATTAGGACTAATTAGGGTTATTTAGTCCTAATTAGGGTTTTGATGGTGCCGAGTAGTGTTGATTAGTCCTAACTAGCGCTAATTAGGCGTAATTGGGTTATGTTAGTGCAAATTATGACTAATTAGGCTAACTACAATCAATATGCGCGGGTTTTGGGTTCATTTGGGCTAATTTGAGGTAATTACAGCTAATTTGAATTTCATCAGGTTCTTAGGGTTAATTAAAACTAATTAGGCTCGTTAGAGCTAATTAGGGTTAATTGATTTACTAAAATATTGTTAATCAGGACTAATTAGGGCTAATTATAGCCAGCGCTGGAGCCACGATTAGATTCCAGGGGGTGCATGCTAAAAATGTCGCATTAACCTAACTAACCTAAATTTAATGCACATTCAACAACCTCAATTCCGACACCTCATATAGGGTGTCGATATGGTGTCCGATACGTGTCTGACACCTCCGGACACGTGTTCGACACATACCGACGCGTGTCTGACGCCTCTGGACACGTGTCCGACGCCCACCGACACGCACCTCCAGACACATCGGCATACGTTAATTTGTTTTTTAAATGCTGGACACCGTCGATCAAACGTGGTGTCCGTGTCTGCGCTAACTAACATGTATCTCAATCCAATTGGGTCTCATCCTCCGTCAACAACCTCAATTCCGACACCTCATATAGGGTGTCGATATGGTGTCTGATACGTGTCTGACACCTCCGGACACGTGTCCGACACATACCGACACGTGTCCGACGCCTTTGGACACGTGTCCGACGCCTCCAGACACGTGTCCGATGCCTTTTGGACACGTGTCCGACGCCCACCGACACGCACCTCCAGACACATCAGCATACGTTAATTTATTTTTTAAATGTCGGACACCGTCGATCAGACGTGGTGTCCGTGTCTGCGCTAACTAACAGGTATCTCAATCCAATTGGGTCACATCCTCCGTCAACAATCTCAATTCTCAATTCTTAAATGCTCAATGCAATAAAAATTAACAAAAATCACACATTCAATCCAATTGGGTCCCATCCTCCGTCAATAATCTCAATATCTCAAATGCTCAATGCACAATTAACAATCTAAAATCATCTTTAACTTTTCACAGCAATTTACATGTATAAGAGGAAGACAGAAGGTATAGCGTAGAGCAAATAGAGAGGAAGACAAGAACTTTACCTCACGAGAAATATTGCCGGAGGTGAGAAACCGTCGTCTCCGGTGGTCCCGGTGGTCGACGTTGCTCTCTCTCTCTCTCTCTCTCTCTCTCTCTAGTCTCTCTCCTCTTCACAGATCTGCCGGAGGTGAGGGCCCGTGGTCGCCGGAGTTGCAGGTGGTCGCCGTCGTCGAGGGAGGTCACCGCCGGGGTCGAGGGAAGTCACCGCCGGTGTCGAGGGAGGTCGCCGCCGGGGTAGTCTCTCTCCTCTTCACAGATCTGCCGGAGGTGAGGGCCCGTGGTCGCCGGAGTTGCAGGTGGTTGCCGTTGTCTAGGGAGGTCACCGCCGGGGTCGAGGGAAGTCACCGCCGGTGTCGAGGGAGGTCGCCGCCGGGGTAGAGGGAAGTTGGGTTTTGGGATTTTCGAAGAGAGAAGCAGATCTGTGAATTTAATAGACTTTTAGTGACGGATTTATTCCGTCGCTAAAAGTCCGTCGGTGAAGACCTATTTGTACCGACGGAGTTTTTTGCGACGGAATAAATCCGTCGCTTAAATAATATTTCACGGCGGAGTGTTACCGACGGAGGTTTTCGTCGGTAAAACGCCTTTTCACCGACGGAGTTTTTTGCGACGGAATAAATCCGTCGCTTAAATAATATTTTACGACGGAGTTTTACTGACGGAGGTTTCCGTCGGTAAAACTCATTTTAGCGACGGAATCTATGCCGTCGCTAAAACTCCGTCGCAAAAGACGCCTTTTCTTGTAGTGTACAAAGCAAATCTTTTTCAACTCTTTCTATTTTTAAGTTCCAACATTCTTGTACAATTTGTCTAAAACGACGCTTAATCTTAATTATACTTTCTTTTTTTTCTACTTTTCAATTAAAAAATCTATAATGTAGTTTAAGTTTCTCTTGATAGTGTATGATAAAGCTCTCTTTTATATTTATCTAGCATGACCTTGTTCATCGTAGTAGTAAAATAAGGCTATTAATTTAGTTGTAGATGTAATTTAGCAACTATTTGCCTTAAGACTTATTATTAACACAGACTTTACCTACTCATCTAAAAAGTAAATATACATGTGTCTGTGTGTGTCCTTTTGAAATCCATATCTATGTGCAAAGTTGATATCAGATAATAGTAATAAACTAAGTAACTTCAATAATATTCACAAACCTTTATTTTTCACTGTATGTTTATATATACGCATTACAGTTTTAATATAGATACAAATTCAATAAAAGTTCATCAAGAATAATTTGTAACCCAGATCATTCATTAAATAAAGGCATGTACCATTAAAATAAAGAAAAAAACATATTACCTATGGCATAAGGTTTTGAGAGTTAAGAAAATCATAGGGTTAATTACATCCATGACCTTGAAGTTAGGGTAATATTACAAGTATGTCCATTAGTTGGAACAAATAACACTTATGTCCGTTGACCGAACGAACATACTGAAAGGATGTAAATATCAAAATGCCCGTCACTTAGGAATGTAATTCTTCAAATGTCATTCATCCTCCCTTCATCTCACCCATACAGCCCCGCCACCACTACCACCACCATCATCCATTTAGATTTTTTGACCTCCAACACACACAAAGACAACATATACATGCGTCAACACACATGCATGCACCCATCCACACACACATAGACGATATGCACGCATACCCACACACACACGCCCCTTCCCCCTCCCCCCCCCCAACCGGCCACAACCACAACCACAATTACATCCAACCATCATTATGTTCTTTAGCCTTTTAACTTTTCTTTAACCTTCTCACCCCAATCAACTTTCAAGGCTTTCTAATCCTACTCACTTGCAACAAACTATCACAATTCAACAAACCAAATGAACACAAATGAAAATTTGAATTTGGGCTTTAAAATTTGGAAAAAGATGTATAAAATTTCTTGTTTGCATCAAACTATTACGCAACACCATGGCAATTACAGCCATTAACTACCACCAGAGCAGCCTTCCACCATTGACGTTCATCGGTGTTGGGATGATGTGGCTAGTGAGACTAAGCCAGTTTGCTGACTTTCACGCAGAGTGCTTGCCGAGGAAGGTGCGGGTGATGGGATGGGGGGAGAATTTGGATTAAAACCCTAGTGTTGAAAATTAGAATTTGTAAAATTTTATATTGTATAGGTTTTG
>JAVXUP010002124.1:0-157925 GCA_033070095.1 Escallonia herrerae | reverse complement strand
ATATATATATATATATATATATATATATATATATATATATATATATATATGGAGCTGATCCGTTGATAGCGCTAGCAAAATGGGTATTTGCTAGCGCGATCTGACCGTCCATCCTGAAAGATGGACGGTCCAGATCGCGCCTTTTTCCAAAACTGTCCCCGTCCGCCATACTGTCTCGCGGACGGGAGTTTTACCTTTTTGCCCTCCTCCCATGTCCGCGAGACTGTCTCGCGGACGCCTTTCTGTTCCTGACATGTGTCAGGAAGGCGTCCGCCATACTGTATGGCGGACGATCTCTAGGCTGACACATGTCAGGACCTGTCCCTCGGTCGCCTATAAAGTCTCGGGCGTGAGCCCCGAGAACTGTCCCCTTGGTATCTGTGGCGTCAACAGTGTCCGCTTTGTGGGAGCTCTCCAATGTAGCGGACGGCGTCCCTTCGTCAACTCTCTCCTGCTATAAATATTTAATCAGATCGGGCTATATATATTATTGTAGCGGACGGCGCTCTCCCTCTCTCTCAAACATCTAACCCAAGCCGCTACCCCATCTACGGCGACCCACATCTCCGGTGACCCACATCTCCGGTCACCCACATCTCCGCCGACACCACCGTCCTCCCCTCAACGCCGATCTCGATGGCTTCTGGATCGGAGACCACCTACGCCTACGATTATATTGGCAACTTGCACCTGGTAGGCAAACACTTTTTCAAAGTCATGATGCCGGGATTTGAGCATGAACTTGTAGGCTATCCCTCTTTCTCTTTCTCTGTATTTTCGTGTGTTAAAAGTTTGATCTTTTGTTTTTCTTAACCAAAACTAACCTATTTTTTGTATTGTGTTTGGTAGGACATACCGGAAGCATTTACCAATCAATTTACAACAATTCATGATAGTGCAAGATTATATAGCCGCAAGGGGGCATGGCAGGTTGAAATCAAGCTGAAGCCCGGCCGATCCCAAAAAAAGGAATTCGCAGAGGGTTGGAACGTCTTCGTGCGCCAGCATGGCCTCGAACTCGGGGACTTTGTAGTGTTCGAACACCTTGGGTGGTGGGATTTTCAAGTTGTAATCTTTGATCGGAGCGCTTGTGAAAAGCTTTCGTACCCCATTTGTGAACCATAGTTTATTATAATAAAAAAATTTATGTTCTTGTTTATTATGTTTTCAAATTTTTTCTTGCTTAATTGTGCCTTTTTTTGTTGCCTTGATATATTGAGATCGTTGATTATGAATCGTACATTATTTTTTGAAAAATTGAGATTGTTGATTCCGTCGCTAAAACAAGTCTTCGGGCGTCAATTTATTATAATTTATTACTATTCGCTACATTGTATAGCTTTATATATAGCGCATAACAAAGTCTAGCTCTACAATATATAGCGGATATAAGGCCTCCGCTTAGGCCGGGGTTCGGGAAGGTCGGAACTAAATGTCTGGTCCGTGCCAACCATTTTCTGGTCCAACATAAGCGGCCGGGGTTCGGGAAGGTCAGAACTAAATGTCTGGTCCGTGCCAACCATTTTCTTGGTCCAACACTATTTTTTTTGTTTTCGGTATCTATATTTGCGATACTATATAACGGACAATCTATCAGCGATGCTAAGTCTATCGTCCGCGATACTATATAGCGGACAGTTTATCGTCCGCGATACTATATAGCGGACAGTATATCGTCCACGATACTATATAGCGAACAGTCTATCGTCCGCGATACTATATAGCGGACAAGGAACTGACTGGTGTCATCCGCGATACTATATAGCGGACAGGAAATATATATTGTATAGCGGACAGCAAATATATATTCAAACCCAAAAGAAAGTCCTAACTTCGACACTCTTCTCCGTTCTTCCTACTCACAAATATTCCCAGCGGCGTTGGCAAGCAGATCTGCGCAATTTCTTCATAAGAGCAGCTTTAATACCCTAATAGATCACGTAAGTTCACAAAATCAATCCTTTACATGTTTCTAATCTATAGTTGTGATCAATATTGCGTTTTATGCGTGGTTTTGATTATGCATTGAGCATGTGCTAGCGATGATGAGGATTTATATATGTATGTATTTGTTCATGTGCTAGCGTTTGTAAAATCCGATTCCGTATATGTCTATATATCTATTATGCATGTGCTAGCGTCGTATTTTTGCGAGCGATTATCAAAATCCAAAACGAAAATCCAAATTGAGAAGGTTTTTCCATAGTTTCAGTTGCAAAAAATGGAATTTATCCCTGGACCAGAAGATCCATCCGTGTTATACGACCAAGCCAACCATATCAGTACGCTCATATGGGATGGTGGAGTAAGATACATTATTTATCAACTTTCTTATTATTACGAACGTTGTTTTACCGTTCATTTTGCTTAAATTGTATTTATTAATAATTCGTAGGAAAGAGAACTTCTCACCACCGTAGAAGTATCTCGCGAGTTCACGAGATGGAAATTGAACAAGTCCCAGAAAAGGATACTGCGTGGAATTGGGTTTGGGATTTTCACGCATGGGCAGATCTTTCAACAGCTTGACCGGGCCTTGATAGGTGCCCTTGTTGAGAGGTGGAGAAGTGAAACGAATACGTTTCACTTCCCGCTCGGAGAGATGACAATTACCCTAGAAGATGTAGGGTTCATCTTGGGGTTGCCGGTGACGGGGCGGCCGGTAATTGCTCCTCCGTCAGACGCAACGAATAAGAGAACAGCGCGGGACTTCTTCACTTCGATACCCCAGGATCAATTTAGCACTGGTGGTATAAAGTTGAAGTGGTTGGTAGATACCTACGGGGTTTTGCCGGAAAACTATACGGGCCGTGAGCTTGTGGTGTACACAAAGGCCTTCCTCTTGTGGGTGATGGGGGCAATTTTATTCCCAACGACGTCGAAGAACACGGTCAGCGTGAAATATTTACCGTTGTTGGGTAACCTGTCGGAGGTTGGGGATTATGCCTGGGGTGCAGCGGTTCTTTCGTATCTGTACCGAGCATTGCACAAGGCAACGAGGCCCAACTCCAAAGCCATATGTGCATGTCTCTCGCTATTGCAGGTATATCATATAAATCATGTCTTCGTTATTGTGTTTTATTTTTGTTGAATCGACGATATAAATATAATTTTTTGATGTTCTCAGGTGTGGTCTTATGAACACCTTGCTCCCGGTGCACCAACGCGTAGGGATGGAACCGATAAAGTCTGGCCTCGGTTGTGTGCTTGGGAGTACAGCCGGAGGGCTAGCCACTACAAGAGGAGAGTCGATCCCCATCACAACATTACGTACTATCGAGGGGAGTTCGACCGTCTATCTCCGGGCCAAATGCGTTGGGCACCGTACATACGTTTGGCGCGACGGGTGGGAGAGTCGTTCGTCTTCACGCTCTCCGGGTTGCAGCGCACACCCCTGATCCATTTCGAGGTCGCAGAGTGGCAGCTGCCCGACCGAGCAATGCGCCATTTTGAGTTGGAGCAGGGTTTGCCAGTCGATGCCCCGGATATGAGGGTTAACAGGAACCCACCGGATGTCGGAGTGTTTGGCACCGCCAATGCGTACGAATTGTGCGCGGCCGAAATAGAGCTTTGGACTTCTTGGCAGGACACACTGGCGGCCATCGTCTCGGAGCCAGACCCCGTTATCAGCATCGATCAGTACGATGAGTGGTACTACCGCATCACGCGGAGGAGAGTAGCCCCTGTAAACTTTGAACGTGGGGAGAGGTATGCGCCTAGGGGTCAGATCGATGAGCGTATGGCATACAATCTCGTAAGTTGCCCAACAAGTCTGACTTGAACCAAATTAGTTGAATATAAATGTCTGATTGAAGTTACTTAATTTTTTATCTCTTTGGATGTAGGTTAATGCCTCGCTTGCATTCTTCCAGAAGTTGAGTGAGCGGAGGGATCTGGTGAGCGCAATGGGCGAGGATCTTTGCCAACAGGCTGCGACATTGGCTTTAGGCTGCGGGAATTTTTTGCGCCAAGCATCGGGACAGTCTTCGGGAGTCAGCCCGGGAATGGGTTATACGGGCGTCAGCCAGGGATACGGTGATCCCTCTGGACAGGCTTCAGGGGTGAGTCAGGGAGTTGGTGGTACCTCTGAAGCGGGGATGGGACAGGCTCAAGCGTCGTGGGGCGATTACAGCGGCCCCTCCTTCAATTTGTTCCCGGAACCCCTCTCTCAAGTCACGCAAGACTGTCCTTTCGGAAACTACGGTTTCTCCGAGGCACTGCCCATTGTCCCGTGGGCGGGACCAGTTGGCGGCCCCGGAGGGGAATATCAGCCGGCCGAAGAAGGAATTGGAGGCCAATATGCCCCCGGCGGTCGACCCCCGAGGGCAATATCCGAAAGGGCATCCAGCCAGGCCCCTAAAGCCGCATAAATGCGATCTAATCCGAGCCCGTTATTTTAGCGGGGCCCCCCAAGACGGAGCGTCGTATGACGTGGATCACCCGGAGGGCTTGGATTACAATGCCTCGTGGACAGAGATCGCCTCGCTGGCGCCGGGAGTTTGGTTAGACAGCGGTGTCATCTCGCACTACGTGCAAATTCTGAGGCGAAGGTGTCGGGAGCATCCAAACATCGGTCCGCGCGTGTTTATCTTGGATGCTTTTTTCATCAGCTCCTAGTACAAGAGTGGCACGACTGGGGCAATGCAAGGAAAGGGGAAGTGGAAACCGTCCCCTAACCTACAAGCATATCTTGCTAGGGATAGTCCAGTGAGCGCAAGTGTTGCCGACGTGTTTCTAATCCCCTTTTTAGGGAATGCCCACTGGTACTTGGTTTGCTACGAACCATTACAGAGCACGGTTTCAGTCGTCGACAGTCTCTACGATGATACCGACGTGATGCCTGTGATTGATATGTACCGAGGCATAGGCCAGTTGGATGCCATGGTAAGATCATGTTTCCTTCTTATTGTAACTTGCATATTATAAAACTGATTAATCTTATTTTGCTAGCTATGTTTAATGCTTATTATGTTTCTCGCAGAATCTTTTTGCTGCCCTGGTCAATGGTAGGCGTCGGGAGAAGGTATCGCGCAGGCCGGACCTCATTTTCCGATTGAAGAGGAGTAGGCCCAAGCAACATAATTCCTCGGACTGCGGCGTCTTCCTCTGCATGTACATGGATTACATTTGCCGGTCTGAGAGCCTCAAGAAGACTGTCTGGAGCGAAGAATGCATACAAGACTTTAGGTATAGGATTGCTTGGCAAATTATGAATGGCCGGCCTAGAGCTATTAGGTTTATTGTAAATCCGTGTAAGGAACATCATTCCCGCGAGAGATGATGTTCCCCAATTCACATTGTAACGTTATATTCAACACTTTTTTAAAAAAAATTATTGAATGCGATTGATTTTATTGACCGATATGATTTAACGGTGGGAAACCAAGTGTTGGATATCTGTCTGTTGGATATCTGTCTATCTGCAGGGAAAGTGTTCAAAAAATAACCAAGTGTTCAATAATCAGTCTTTCTGCCCGGCCGTCCGCTACATAGTATAGAGAACACAACCAAAAAAAACTAAGTGTTGGAGAGGTGGGTATTCTGTAGGGCCGTCCGCTACATAGTATAGTGGACATAGAGAGGGGCCGTCCGCTACATAGTATAGCGGACGTAGAGAACCAAAAAAAAAAAAACTAAGTGTTGGAGAGGTGGGTATTCTGCGGGGCCGTCCGCTACATAGTATAGCGGACGTAGAGAACCAAAAAAAAAAACTAAGTGTTGGAGAGGTGGGTATTCTGCGGGGCCGTCCGCTACATAGTATAGCGGACGTAGAGAAAACACCAAAAAAAAAACTAAGTGTTGGAGAGGTATTCTAAATACCTTAGGTTTCTAATGTTGTGCTGCGCAGTGTAGCGGACAGTGTAAGAAATCACATATAAAAAAATGAGAGTAAAGGTTATTACAAAAAAATCATTACTAAAAGATTATTACAAAATGTCCGACAGGTTTGATGGCTCATAAAAGATTATTACAATAAATATTCAGTACACTAAAGTTCCACTGCAGCTTGTTCGTCCTCATCCTCGGCATCATCTTCTTCCCCGTCTTGCAAAGGCACTGGACTTATCCCCAGTGCCTTGTAATGGTTCCGCTTGTCGTGGTCGGTCATTTTGTTGCACAATGCACACCTTCTCAGCTTTTTTGGTTGAGTTGCCGTCTCAATAGAGCTTTTCATCCGCGTAGATCTCTTGCGGCCTTTCGTTTGCGATATAATTGGATCCGAAGGCCGGATATCATTGTCGTCTCCCTCCCCCGGCTCGTCATCTTCTGATCCCGTCGTAGGCTCGGTGTCAACCGCATTGCTGACTGAAGCTGCTTCCAATTGGTCGACGATGGGCTCTTGCTGCTGAGCTACCTCGAGGAGATGTTTATATCCGACCATTGTAGCAGCACCCTTTACGGACAAACGGGTGAACATCGTCACCAGATGATTATACCGCAACGTCTCTGATTCTTCAAAGTCAGTATACGGGTGCTCCGGAAAGGAAATGGTACCGTGCAACCTGTTTGCACCTTTCGTCCACCGTGGCAGGACGTATTTATCGGGGATTGTCCTGATATTCTTCTGTGTGAAAAACCGCAGAATGTGTCTACACAGGATGCCATGGAACTCAAACTTCTTGCAAACACATGTCACCGAGTCCGTCAATGTGTCGTGGGTCACCGTATAAATTCTGCGCAGCTTCTCAGGGACGAGGTCATTCACGAGCGAATAAACCTTGTACTCACGCGACGACTTTTCTGCCACCTTGTATATACTGTATCGGCCCGATTTTTGCAGCTCTACTTGGTATAGCAGGAAGATCTCCTTCGTATAGACTTTGGCACCGTTCAGCTCCAGCGGGGTCTCAAGCAACCTTCTCCTTTGCTTGTACGTGGTTGCAAAGTCTGCAGCCCTTTCTTTCACGAACAACGACGCAACCGCTTTTTGTGGATGTGACGAAACTCTTCAAATTGGTAGCTGTACCCACATAACTATCGAACGTGGCATTCATAGATTCACTCCTGCCCGTCGTTTTCATGCCCGCAGAAAAATGACTTCTCGTGTAAACGCCAATCCATTGCTCTTTGAGCCCGTACAAGTGCTGGAGCCACTCGTTGTCTTGCAATGAGTAATCCCGAACAAGCTTTTCCCACCTCTCCTCGAATTCCTCAATCGTTAATGACTTGAGGACGCATTTGTCAAAATCCTGTTTAAAGTCTGGATACTTTGCGTACATGTGATGCAGACGTTCAGGGTATTTGTTGCTTATGTGCCAAGTGCACAAGTTGTGTCGAGTATCTGGGAAGACGGTAGCAATAGCCTTCTTCATTGCCAAATCTTGATCGGTGATGATAACAGTCGGTGCTTTGAAGTTCATTGCTTCCAGCCACACCCTAAACAACCATTCAAAAGAACTCTCGCTCTCGTCCCTTAACAAGGCGAACCCGAACAGGATGGAGTGATAATGATGATTGACGCCCGTGAAAGGAGCGAACGGCATCGAGTACTTGTTGGTACGGTATGTGGTGTCGAAAGTCACGACATCCCCAAAATGCTTATAAGCTAGCCTCGAACGACCGTCGACCCAAAAAATTGTGCTAACTCGATGCTCGTCGTCAAGTTTATAGTCGAAGGTAAACTGCGGGTCCTCCATCTGCATCCGTTTCAATAGGCTCATTGTCGCTTGCGCATCATTGAGGTCATACGCGGCTCGTCTATGGGTTCGGACCGCGTTACGAACGTCTGTCGTGTTAAAGTTTAAATTTTGAATTCCCCCAGCCTGTTCAGCAAGAACATTAATCATGTCGGTAGGTCCTAGCCGCGCATCGCTCATTGTGTGAATTAGGCTCCTCGCGACCTTACCCATCTTCTTGTGTTGATGCATCTGACTCACCTTAGAAGGGGTTACTAACGGGTGATTGTGTGCCAGTTCCAGGCTGGTAATAAGCCAATGATCTTGTTTGGCTTTATAGCTTACGAACATCTTGACCTGGCAATTCGTGCGCGCAAAGCAATCCCGTCTTCTCCGCGCATACCCTATTTCGTCATCATCACTGTCATCGTTGCCTACGCGTGTCTCATTTTGCACTGGGTTTCTGCCCCTATGACACTCGTATAAGCGAGAGCATATCCTTTTCGATACGCTGCTTGTTCTTGTAGTTTTTATTCTAATGCCAAAACCAACCCTCAATGAATACGCTCGAAAACATTCTCCAGCTTCTTCCAATGTTTGAAAGGTTCGTCCTAGATACGGATCACTAGCATCTACGGGGGTGTTGGAGCTCGACACGAAATCAGACATTGTGAAACAAGACCTATGTAGAAATAGACTACGCTTATTATCTCAAAATTATCTTGACGAATAGACCGATTTAGGATACCATATACATAATCTCAAAAGTGTCTCCCATTTTGCTAATTATATATTTACTGAACATAACAAATTAAAATTACTAAGATAAACAGACAAATTCACCATGCCAAAATACAACAAACATATCTCAAAAAATTCGAATTTGAATAGGATACAATGTCGAAGTTAGTGAACCTCAAAAAATAGAAATTAACTACAATGAATTAGTTTAAAGTTAACAAATTAATTTCTAGAACATCACAAGTTGATGAATAGAGTGACAAATTTCTAGAACATCACCAAAGATCTATAATTTTTTGTCAAAAAAAAATTATATTTTATCAGTCAATCCACCCAGAAAACGGTAGCAAGATCACAAACTTACCTTGCTTGAGTAATGCTTGAACCAAGTGTTACTCGAAGCTTGAAGGGAGCTGAAAATGGAAACAAGTGAATCTGAAGCCCGCAAAAATTTTGCTGAAAGAGCCGAGAATTAGGGAGACTTTCTAGGCGACCGACGGGACATTTCTCGGGGCCCTGACAGGAGACTTTCTAGGCGACCGACGGGACAGGTCCTGACATGTGTCAGCCTAGAGGGTGTCCGCTACACTGTCTCGCGGACGCCTTTTTCCTGACACATGTCAGGAACCGAAAGTCGTCCGCGAGACAGTCTCGCGGACATGGGAGGAGGGCAAAAAGGTAAAAAATTCCGTCCGCGAAACTGTATGGCGGACGGCTGACAGTTTTGGAAAATCGCGCGATCTGGGCCGTCCATCTTTCAGGATGGACGGTCAGATCGCGCTAGCAAAATACCCCCATTTTGCTAGCGCTATCAACGGATCAGCTCTCATATATATATATATATATATATATATATATATATATATATGGAGCTGATCCATTGATAGCGCTAGCAAAATAGGAGAAGTTGCTAGCGCGATCTGGCCGTCCATCCCAAAAGATGGACGGCCTAGATCTTTTTTTTTGCGTTTTTTTAAGTACGTCCGCTACATTATGTAGCGGACAATTTTTTGCATGTTTTTGACAATAATACCCTCCGAGTCCGTCCGCTACATAATGTAGCGGACAAGTTTTCAGACTTTTTTTTTCTCTTTCTGTCATTAATGCTCTGACTTTTTTTTTCTCTCTCTCCCGTCCGCTACATAATGTAGCGGATAAGTTTTCAGATTTTTTTTCTCTTTCTGTCATTAATGTTCTGACTTTTTTTTTCTTTTTCTCTCTCTCCTGTCCGCTACATAATGTAGCGGACAAGTTTTTAGATTTTTTCTCTTTCTCTTTCTCTCTCCTTTTGTGGTCATTTTTCTGTCACCTTTCTGACTTTAGTCTCTTTCTCTTTCCTTCATTTTGTGGTCATTTTTCTTACTAACGCCCTTAACCTTAACCTATTCGCTTCTATGTGAACTCTTTGTTCTTCCGAGATATGAGTTTCGGCAGAGCTGCAAGCTGTATTGTCTGGCACCTGATTTCGTAGTTCTTTTGATGAAAGAGAGGACACCTCAGCAGCATTAACCTCATCCACAAGGCCTGAGATGGCTCCTGCTGATGAAGCCAATGCTAATAGTGACTATGTTGTATCAGGTGGAAATTTATTTGCAGAAACCCATTCCTCATCTTGACCAAAACATTGGAGTCTGCCCAGAAAGAGAGAGAGAGAGAGAGAGAGAAAATGAGGGGAGATGACGAAAGAGAAGAAAGAGAGAGAGAGATCAAAAAGAAGAGAAAGGAGAGAGAGAAGAGTCAGAGCTTTAATGAAGGGGGGAGAGAGAGAGAGAAAAAGATATGAGAAAAAAATCTAAAAACTTGTCCGCTACATTATGTAGCGGACAGGAGAGAGAGAAAAAGAAAAAAAAAGTCAGAACATTAATGACAGAAAGAGAAAAAAAATCTGAAAACTTGTCCGCTACATTATGTAGCGGACGGGAGAGAGAGAAAAAAAATTCAGAACATTAATGACAGAAAGAGAAAAAAAAAAGTCTGAAAACTTGTCTGCTACATTATGTAGCGGACGGACTCGGAGGGTATTATTGTCAAAAACATGCAAAAAATTGTCCGCTACATAATGTAGCGGACGTACTTAAAAAAATGCAAAAAAAAAGATCTGGGCCGTCCATCTTTTGGGATGGACGGCCAGATCGCGCTAGCAACTTCTCCTATTTTGCTAGCGCTATCAATGGATCAGCTCCCATATATATATATATATATATATATATATATATATATATATATATATATATATATATGGGGTGTTATAGTGTTCATGTCAGGAACATGCAACTTATGTTCCTCCTCACAAGGAAAGAAAAGTCAAGCAAATAGAAACTCGGTATGGCTGTGATTTGTATATTAAGTTTAAAATTAGTGATGGTATTTTGGAAGTTATCGAGTTTAAACCAGTCCATAACCATCCATTTGTCCTGAACACCAAAGACATTTAATAAGATCCCATAGAAGAGTTACAGAAGGCGTCAAGGTTTGCTTCATAGTTTCAAAAGCTTGGGTGTAGGAGAAACCAAGTCATTTGGGTTCATAGCAAATGAAAAGTAAATGAAAGGGGGGGAATTAGCAATCAGAAAGATCTGAAAAATTTTAGTGTTGAGGATGCTCAAAGTCTTGTCGACCATTTTAACAATTTACATGCAAAAGATCTATATTATTTTACATAGTGCAATACATAATCTAAATCGGCTAATGAACACTTTTTGATGCGATGGGATATCAAAGTTAGATTTTGAATGTTTTGGTGAAGTAGTAATTTTTGACGCAACATATCACACAAATAAGTACAATATGATTGTGCTCCATTCGTCAGTGTTAATCATCCGTGGAGAAATGTATACTTCGGTTGTGGATTTTTGTTGGATGAGACCACTGCTTCTTTTGTCTGGTTGTTTTAAGCGTTTATAGAGGCCATGGGGAATAAGGCTCCAAAGAGCATTTTCACGGATCAAGACCATGCTATGGCAAATGCCATTAGCAAGGTACTCCCTAACATTCGTCATCGTTTGTGCAAGTGGCGTATTGCAAAAAATGCAGTTCAAAATCTTCCCAAGTTATATAGAAAGCCTGAGTTCAAGTGTATCTTTTATAAGATTTTGTGGTATTTTGAAAATGTAGAAGAGTTTGATTCCACCTAGAATGTGTTGAGAAATATAAAACCCACATCGGCTAAATAATCAATAGCATTTCAATATATAAGCCTTCTAGGCCTCTTCCCTCATAGCCAATTGGTTTTAAGGTAGATGCTTTCACATGGTATCAGAGCTGGTCGATCCAGACCCAGTAAACAATTCAACTAGTTCTTTATCGTCATCCAGTCAATTTCTCCACGTGCTAGGCCCACTCAAAAATCAGTTGAGTCACACGTGAAGGGGCGCGTTGAGAGATATAAAACTCACAACGGGTATCAATCCTACATCGGGTTAATAATCAATAGCATTTTAATATATAAACCTTGTCGGCGTCTACCCTCATTGTCAATTGGTTTTGAGGTGGATGCTTTCACCGAAAAGAATGATTGATAAAAACAAACTCAAGGATAATAGTTGGATCCATAAGTTATATGAAACCCATTTTAAATGGTGTGGCGTACTTAGTAATGATACATTTTCTGTTGATATTAAGGTCAATTTAGAAGTGAGAGTACAAATACTGTGTTTCAAGATATGGCATGCAAGACAATGACTTTGACTGAATTTGTTGATCACGATGAGAAGAATGCAATCAAGATGTGTGAGAAAGAAGTGGAAGATGATTTTGATTCCGTATGTGAAAAGGCAAAAGTAGTTATGAAGCGATGTGGATTTTATAACCGTGCATCGTTAGTTTACGCACACCCCATTTTTCAAATTCGAACAAATAAATCATCTCTTAGAATAGTGTAGTGTGTGTGAGATCTCTTGACTTAATTACATAAGAAAGCTTCATCTTAAGTAATCCTTGTGATCAGTCACGTATTCATCTAGTTTCATATATACTGTTATCTGCAACTACCCTTGTCCTTTTGAAGCTTTAGACTGCAGATATAAGGGCCAAGTTCAAGGAGTGTGGTTAGGTGGCGGCGACAGCTGATGGGTGGCGAGTGGTATGGGGTGGAATTGGGTTCAATGTTGGAGGTGGTTGTCGCTCCGTAATTGGTTCTCGCAGTGTAAGCTGATGCTGGTTCAAATTGGTTTTGGCTAGGTTGGATCAAGATCACCCGGTGATTACTCTGGGCAGCTATTACTGCTTGCAGTCTTGATGTGGTTTTTGTTCAATTTTTTGGCTTTATTGTTTATATCTTTCAGTTGTGTTCACAGTTTGGTGTCGTGCGAGGTCTTAATTTATGGTGATAAGGGACATAGTGTTGTTTTAATAGTTTGTTTATGGCCTTATTGTTTTTCTGCACATCCTTTAATTGGATTGAAATCTACTAAAGACTAAGGGTCGAGAAAATTGAAGCTATGCACTGCTATCAGTTGTTTTTAACCATGGTATCTAAATGTAGTTATCTTTTTTTTTTTTGTATTATATCCTGTAGAATTTTATTTTTTTTCGATATTTTTGGACACATTTACTTTTGCTACAATTTCTTTGAATTTCATTCTTCTCCTTTCCTTTCTTTTATTTGAGTTCTTTTCTCAATTTTGTGCATGTAATTCAGGATTCACCACTACAGGTTACTTGCACGATATTTCTTAGAGCCCTGCTAATGAAGTCTTGTCAAGGGCGTTCGTTTTGAGGTTTTGGCGATCTTGTAGTCAGCGATGGTCTCATCTTGACAATCTGTTCCTCGTCAACCCCCAATTCCTTGGCAGCGAGACCAGCTTCGAAGAAGCTCTTCACTGCATCCTCCATGTACTTCTTACCTTCCCTTACGGTCATTTGCTTCCCAAAACCCTCGGCATACGACGTCAGAATATCATCTCCTTTTAGTACTGCCGCAAGCTGCATTAGTTCTTGCTGGAATTCGCTTATCTTGGCGTCTTCGTTGGCCTCACCCTGCCTGATCTTCACTGGAGTTGGGAGTTGCTCTGTCAAATATTTAATGATAAGAGGTTAATAGATCAGTGATCAAAGTAAAAGCCCCAAGTAACAATGCAAAAACAATATTCGGGTTTATGCAAACTGTTTGCTTGTCAACACATGATCTCGACCCCATCCCTTAAAAAGAGGCCATCTTTGAAAACGCTAACAAACTTTGAAATGTGTTAGCGAGATGGAGGAATTATCATAGACATGATTTTGATGAGTTGCTGAGTAGTCCGGGACGCATGTACCGAAGAAGAGCAGAAACGTGTAGATTTCGTTTCCGATTGATTCATTTCTACGTCACAACTGAGCGGTTGTTAAAAGTTCCCGTGAACATTTCGTTACAGGTTTACATCAAAGCTTATAGCTGCAAACATTTCACGGAAGTGTTTCATTCCTTTTTAGGCCAAAGAACGATAGAGAGAACACTGTATTAGCTCATACTACATGTTTAGCTAAACCCAACAACTCCTTTAAACAAACAGAAACAATAATAGGCTACTAAAAAAAGCTGAGCTTGGCTTATGCTCTCTGTCTCTGTAGGTTGTCAAATTAAAATTTTAGCGGAGTGTATTGAAGTTAAGATGGCAAACCTGGGCAATCAGTTCTGGGTTGAGTTCGGGTTTGAAGAATGCCTTCAAATGTGCCAGCCCATTCATCCCTCTTAGTAAGGAACGGGGAGTTGAGGTTGAAGATCTTCTTCACCGTTGCTGGAATGGATGAGTGCTCGTATTCAGATGTTGGAGTTGGCGACCCTTTAGGCCCATGAACAACTGCATGGTGATAAAAGCAAATATCCCCCAAAGTCAGCATTCCTGATTATGTTAGCACCGTCCTAGATCTGAAGATGAACTCCTAGTTTGAAGATGTTTTGGAAATTGATACCTCAATTACAACCCTGATGAGCCACTTTTCAGAAGCATTCAGATCAGGTCGTTGACATGTGAATAGCACATGAAACAGCTGTTGGATCCACCTTTTTCTTATCTTTTTTCTTTGTTTTTATTTTTCAATTAATGCAAGAAAGATTCTCACAGAACAGTGTGATATTACATCGATGCGGAATACTATGAGATTCACATTATAAGGTTTTTACTATATAATCTTAGAAGTAACTAATGGCTAGTCTTTTGGAAGGAAGCACTGTCATGTTGCGAGGAGACCGTGTCAGATCGTTACATATAGTCTTTCAGTTAAAGATATGCATATAATGTTCTTGGGTTTACATTGAAGAACATATATATATGTGTGTGTGTGTGTGTTATAAACAAAAATAATTGCAAATTTCTGGTGTGACACAAGAGTAAAATTATGTCACTAAACATAAACGGTGGGGAATAATTAACTTTAGGAAGTCCATGTCTTCTTTTAAAGGGCATAAAAAAAATATCAAGCACCACAGGAAGTCAAGAAGAATGAATGAATGAAGTAATCCTCCCTGTTCACATGATGTGTTGGGTGTCTCTGTGCGAGCGTGAATTTGGGAACCCTGCATCTCTAACTATTCGAGTCGAAAGAAACTACCTTCAATCTTTATACAGCAACAATCATTTATCGCTAAATATTTTTAGTGACGTTAAGATGTACTGTCAAGAGTTGTCGCTGTTGTGTAATTAAAAAAGCCTCTAAAAATATTTGACAACTATTAATTGTCACTATACAAGAAATTTGTAGGTTTACGGCCCAAGTGGCTGGGAAAATATTTTCTGAGGCAAAAATACAACAAAATTGAGCAATTGAAAGAGCTACAGGAGATGCCTTACCAGTGCCCTTCTCAATCCAAGGAGAGACGACAATGGTGGGAACCCTCACCCCCAGCCGATCAAACTTGAAGTAGAAGGGTTCCTGTCCCAAAACCCCGTCCGGACTGGGAACCCCTCGCACCGGCGTCGGCACGTGATCGAAGAACCCGCCGTGCTCGTCGTAGGTGATCACCAACATGGTCTCGTTCCACTGCGGGCTAGCCCTCAGTGTCTCGTACACCTCCTTCACAAACGCCTGCCCCTGGTACACATCGTGCGACGGATGGTCATCGTTCGCGGGCTCCAGCTTGGAGTCCATGTACCTCTGCTCCACCACCACGTACCCCGGCAACTTTCCGTTTTCAGCATCGCTCTTGAACCGCAGACCGTACGGACGGAATTTCGTCAGGTACTTGAGCTTGCGCAGGTTCCGGTAGAAAAGGGTGGCCGGAATGCTCTGGAAGTATATTCCGAACGATATGCCCTCCTCGTCGAGGTTCTCGAAAATGGTGCGCTGAGGGTAACCTTTTGCTCGCAAGAGAATCAGAAGAACAAGATTCAGAAGTCAAGACTTGATTTCAACGCAAGTTCGATTAATGACCCAAAAGACACACTCCATAACATGCATGTGCGTTTCAATTTACACAAGCTTGCAGGCCAAGGTCCATTTTTCCCTTGCTTACGCTTGAGTTTCATTTTTTCTTAAAATAAAAAGCTTGTAGGACCAAGGTCCAACTTCTTCCCTTTTTTTTAAAAAAAGTTTGTGTAAAACGTTGATATAGATGAAAAAAAAATCTACGGAGACGAGAGATTTTTCGGACAGTAAAAATCAAGACTTTCTTGATTATTCCCTCCGTCTCATATAAATTGATCATCTTTTTTTTTTCGTCTCATAAAAATTGTTCATTTTCAAATTAAGAAAGATTTTATAAGTGTTTGTTTTATATTTATACTTCTTAAACTTTTTTTATCTTATTTATTTTTTCACATTTAACTCTCCGCCAATTCATTTTTTCTCCTGACCCACTTTTTAACGTTTCTTTATTATATTTCTCTATTCATATTTAATACTCCACTAACAAATTTTCTCTCTCCTCATCCATTTTATTATCATCCTTTCTCTAAAAGATAGAATGGAAACATAAGGAATCCTTATTCTGCTTCCAAGTCAAAGTTGATCGAATTATGTAAGATGGAGGTTGTACATCATATCATAAGCCCGATTCAAAAGTTTTTCTTGGCTTCTTGACGGTGTTCCATTAAAATTACTAGTAAATTGAAGGGGAGGAGAAAAGAAGAAGGTAACCTTTTGCTAGCAACCAGGGGGAGTTTCTGGTGGCGCCGTATGAGGTGGCGGAGTGGACGTAGAGGCGGTTAGGCTGTGTGGCGGAAGGGACGGAGGCAAACCAACGGTCGAAGACGGCAAATTCGGAGGCCAATGTCTTGTAGACGGGGATCATGCTGGGGTCGAACCCGTTCATGACGCTCTGGAGCATGTTGGGTTCTATGGACTCAGCTTGCTGCGCGAAGCCGTTCATCGGTGCCGGGTTCAGGGACGTGTCGTTGGAGCCGAAGATTTGTTCCCGGATGGCCTCGAAGGAGTGGCCGGGATTGGGGTCGACGAAGTGGGACTTGTTGTCGAAGAAGACTCGAGGGGAGTGGGGGTCCGTGGCGGACGTGGGGTTGGATTCGGAGCCGGTCACGCCATTGATCTCTGGGTTGAGCTTCTTCATCCAGCCCAGCATGTGGTCGAATGATCGGTTCTCCATCACCAGCACGACCACCGTTTTGATTGGACTTGCAGAGCATTGGGTGCAGAGGAGGATGAAGAAGACGAGCAACTTGGTCATGGTGCCCATTGCTTGGTGTCCTGGCCAGAAAGATGCCTGCTTTGCTGCACTTGGTGTGTCCCAAATCCGTGATTGGTGAACAGAGACAGCTCTATTTATGGCTGCTTGCTGCTACTTACACAGAAGAGATTGCAGTGGTAGCACTTTTGACGATAGAGGGGTTATCTGGCTTGTAGTGCCACATAAAAACCATGTCCTAGGTTTCCATCTGAAAGTCAGAACAATATATTTTCGCTATAAAAAATTGACGGTATAATTTCTAACGATAGCGAGAAAACACGTTTAGTGTTTTAACAGAGATGTTGCACAGAAGAGGAATTTTTCGTCCCGTACTTTTTATGTTCATATTTGCAAGACTACGGCAATAGATCTAAGCATGATCAGTATTAGATTCGATGAATATTGCATGCATCGTGTAAATGCATTTCTTTTTCCTTTCATATTATTTACCTTCTTTAGAAGCTTATTTTTGCATGCAAGTTGTATTACGAGATAATATTTTTTGTTAGTCGTGCACTTAGCCTTTGCGTAAAGCAGATACATATCGTTTTCTATCCACGGCTCCATTTATAGACAGGTTTTTTGTTATCGAATGCACTCATCAACAGCTGATTGCTCTGCCTTTGTAATCTCACGGATGATGATCGAGGGTTTATGCAATTTCGAGTTAAGTTCATGTAATTAAGCTAGTGCTTAACTTGTTAATTTGAGTTGATAGCAAAGTGTTAAAGCATGTGGTTAGGTGATTATTAACCCCTTAACACTTTTTAAAGTTGCTCCCTAGTTTGAAGTTCGTTGTAGTCAATTTCTAAATCTGACTCTCTGGTTCGAACACTGTTCAATGTAGAAAGAACTGGCAGCTATTTACTGTACTATGCTATACTCCGTGTTAATATGTACATCAAATTGAAAGCAAACTACACCCTTCTTTAATTTCAACATGGCACACACCCTTCAGATTAGGACATCCAAATTCTACTATATATATATATATATATATATATATATATATATATATAAGGCAAACATTATTTATAATTGCTTTTTTCAGATATACTATGTCACCAAACATTAAATGATATCAATTTTTTTGCCTGACCTTCAAACCGTGAAAGCTTCTTTGCGATATTTTGACGTCTCATTAATAGTAAAACGATAAAGACTTTTTTGTTGTTGCATCTTATTCACCATTCTCATTGGTTAGTAAGCGATAAAATTTGGTTTTGTTAGCGCATCATAACACGATGGTAAAAGTAAAAGCTGAAAAAGTATGTGTGATAAGAGTTTACTCTCACATTGACAACCACATAACTGTCCAGTTTTCAATACAAACTTTCGCCTAATTATTTGCTTGGTACGTTAATGATTTTTTTCAGAAGCCATCTCTAGATTTTTGTGGAAGCTATGATATTGTAAATGCACTTTTGCACCGGACAATCTTCGTCAAAAAATGTTGTCTGCTATAGGATATTAAAATATTTACTATCGATTTTTAATATTTTTTTTTTGCACTGCAAACTGAGGTCCGGAACGTAGCGACTCAACGAATTCTTACGCATTGCATGCGGCTACTGTACCTGGTCACAACTGTGGACTCCTCATACATTAGAGAGGACACATGTTTTAGATAACTTATGTCCTATCTATCCAAATGTCATCTTTTCACTATGAACTTTTCGTAAATTCTTACTCAAATTGAACATTTTAAATCGAATTCTATCCGATTGTCTTATTTCATTTTTCTAGGTACATTGTACTATAACCTATTAATTGAACTCATCATTTTATTTGGACATTTAAATCGAACTCTATCTCATTGCTTTTTAATTTTTCTAGGTGCATCGTATTATAACCTATTAATTGAACTCTATCTAATTCTTTTTATTTAGCTTTTTCAGATATTATAATCTATTGTTATCACAATCATAATCACATATTAATTACCTTTTATTGTAATTAGATCATAACCAACAAATGAGATTGAATGCATCATAGTAAAATAACTTTTGACTAATTGAACTAGATCAATTCAATATTAATATCAAGATGAATCATCAATATAATATGGTACTAAAGACATTAATATACAAAGACGAGTTTAGTGCTGGTTTTGCATCAAATATCATTATTTCATTCTGAACACTCAAAGTCTTACTTATTATTATTATTATTGTAACAAGACCTTATTGTATTGATCACCAAAAATATGTACACATCGTAATCTCACCAGTCCACAACATACATTTTGCAATCTTTAAGCAAAGAATCAAAAAACAAAAAACTAACTCAAAACCTTCTCAAAGAAACAGAATTTGTTATTCCTTCAGTAGTTGCTCACTGATCCCCTATCTTGCATAAATCTCTCTGTTTTCAGTTATAGCTGGAAGATTTCAGTTGTAGCAGGCATCTTCCAGCTGCTTAGTCTGTATCTGATCCACTTTGTGATAACCTGCAAATATCCCTGAGTTGTAGTCATCATTTTGATCAAAGATCCTTGTATTCATTTCCATCCAAAGACCATATATTGTAACTGCAAAAACCAATTTTCTCATTTTTTTTTTCTCTATAGCTTTTACCCCCTGAACTTCCTAGATGCTTCTTGCAACATTTGATTCCAGGAGTTAAACTGCATTTCCATTAGAATCTTTTCTGCCACAAGCCTCCAAAGCTCGTGAGCATATGGACATTGAACTAATAAATGATTCAAAGTTTTAGATTGAGTAGAGCATACACTACAAGAAAAAATCTTTTTACCGACGGATTTTGTAATGACGGACTGTAATACGTCGCTAAAAGGTAAATTTATCGAAGGAATAATCTGTCGGTAACAATCCGTCGCTAAAAACTTTCAGCGACAAGATTTAGTGGGTAAATAATTTTACCAACGGTTTTTTAGAGACATGTACCGTCACTAAAGTGTTTTTAAAAATTTCATATTTTTGGCCTTTTTTCTAATTTTGTAAAAACGTTTTAGCGACAGAAATGTACCGTCGCTAAAATGTCCGTCACTAAACTCCCCAAGGTAGCCATTGGCTACAGAATATTTCGTCGCTAAAACATTTGTCGCTAGAAGCCATGACTTAAGCGATGAACTTTTAGCTAAAAGTTATGTAATAAAAAAGGAACCGTCATTTCTCTTTCCATGTCTCTCTCTCTGTCTCTCTCTCCCCAATCTCACCCCCGATTTTTTCCCCCGCCGACCCCCCTCCGGTGATAACCCCCCTTCCGGCCACGCCCCCCCCCCCCCCCCGACAGCCCCCACGATGCCGTTCCTCGGCGACAATTTCTTCCCCTGACGACCCCCCTCCCCGGCGATCCCCCCTCCGGTGACAAACCACATTAACTCTTACGATGCCCCTTCCCCCTACCCTACGACAGCCCCGCACGACACCCTTCATGACTACTGCTCATGTGCAAATTAGGGCTCCACTGCCGCGCCACCACCGCCGTCGTCGTTGGTATGTCCATTTTACCCTAATTTTGTTTGAATGTATGTGTTCAATTGTTAATGTATCGTTATATGTGCATACAGAAGATTATGCACTGGTTTGGGTATTCATGAGGATTTTAGGTTGTTGATTAATCGAGGATTTTAGGTTGTTAATTGAGCATTTTAGATTGTAAGATTAAGCATTTGAGATTTTTGATTGAGATTTGTGACCTAATTGGATTGAGATATGTGACTTAATCTCATTTTTTATAGTTAATTGCATATCAAATTAGGTAATTAAATATTCATTTTTATTTGGAAAACACCTATTATATTGGTATTCGGCTTGCTTGGAAATGGATTAAATAGGGATTATTTACAGTCTATTCAGACTCATTTTGGTTTAAACGTCAATATGGCACGTAGTGTACATCTTTCTCAAGTAAAACAAAATTAACTAATTGCACATTACATTAGGTAATTAAAAATTCAATATTGTTGCTTACAAGTTAAGTTACTGTTCAAACTAGCCACTAGAATTCTCCATGTACTTGAGCTTGTTTGGTCATTTAGGCTCCGTTTGGTAATCATTATTTTTTCAGTTCTTTTTTCAGTTTTTGAAACTGGAGAAAATAAACGCGTTTGGCACACAGTTTTCGTTTTTGTTTTTCTTCAGTTTTAAAAATCAGTTTTTAAAACACGACTGTTTTTTAAAACTTCAAAAAGGAGTTTTTGGTTTTCAGTTTTGGTTTTTATTTTGAGACCATCACCACCCTCCCCCCACTGCCGGCAACCACCACCTACCGCCACTGCCCACAGCTAATGACCACCGCCGGCGATCGACAGCCTCCTCCGGCAGCCGGTAGCCACTGCCGGCGACTGCCGGCAACCACCAACCACCTCTGACAACCAGTACTTCCTTCGGCAGCCAGCAGCCACCGCCAGGGACCACCGCAGGACTACCGGCGATCGGTAGCTACCTCTGGCCACCACCACCGTCGGCCACCGCCACACCCTCCACCGCAAACCACCAAATAAAAAACTCAAAATAAAAATTGGGTAATCAAACACTCAAAATAAAAACTGGGTAATCAAACGCCCATTTATTTTAAAAAAAAACTAAACTAAACTAATTTTGATTTTTTTTTTTTTTTTTTTAAAACAGAAAACCAAAACTGGAAGTGTTACCAAACGCTACCTTAGTTTTAAGATTGGGAGGTTGAAATATTTTCTTAGTTGCTTATGAATAAAATGTTTTCTTAGTTGCTTAATATCAAATCATACTGAAATTTTGATACGTGATTTTAGAATAACGTTTATGAGTTGTAAAATGTGACCACCTTGATCTCGCAAGTATTTCTAAGTTACTTTCGTGGCGTTTCGAATCTATTTACTTCAAAACTGTGGCCCATAATGTCGCTTCAATTCTATGAATGTCACTTTAATTTAAAGTTTCACGTGCTATAAGTACTTATGATGTTGCTCTTGCCGTGATTGTATTAACCCTTATTCATCCTAATTAAACCTAATTAACTCCAATCAATCCTAAATAATCCTGATTAATTGTAATTAACTCTGATTCACCCTAATTAACCCTAAGTATCCCTGACTAAACCTAAATAACCCTGATTAACCCAAAGTAAAAATAATTAACCCTGACTAAACCTAATTAACCCTTCATTAACCCCAATTAACCCCTAACACATCCCTAGGTAACTATAGTTAACGATAATTAACTCTGATTCACCCTAATTAAACCTAGTTAATCCCGATCAGCCCTAATTACCCCAAATTAACTGTAATTAACTTCGATTCACCCTAATTAAACCTAAATAACCCTGATTAATCCTAAGTAAACGTAATTAACTCTGATTTTACCCTAATTAAATCATATTAATATATTCATAATTATCCTAAATAATATGTAACCCTAACTATATACTTAAACATTGGACTTAATCACATGAGGGGCAATATCAACTCAACGAATTCTAAAGTGCCTCAATCCTAATTAACCTTAATTAGCACATTGACTCTAATTAACCTTAATTAGCTCATATTTAAGTCCTAATTAACAAAAATCAATCCAATTAAACCCAATTAACTTTAGTCAACCCTATTTAGGTCGAATTCGCCCTCATTAGCATTAACCCTATTTAGCTCGAATCGGCCCTTATTAGCCCTAATAGGTCCTAATTAAAACTGATTAACCCTAATTTACTGTTAATTTAAACTCTAATCAGCCCTAATTACCGCTGATTAACCTAAGTAAACCCTGATTGTCCTGATAAGTCGTAGACAAACCCTAAATAAACCCAATTAGGGTAATTAACTGTAATATGTTCTAATTAGGCTCAACTAGCCCTAAGTAGCCCAAATTAATCCATGTATAACACTAATTGAGTCTAAGCAAACGCAATTAACTGTAATCAATCCTAAATAGCTCAAATTGCTCTAATTGCCCCTAATTAAAACATTAACTCTGCATTTTCACCATAATTAGATATAATCTATTTAGGTTCGGTACAAAATCATTTGGTTATAGTGAACTTGAGCAGAGAAATTAAATCATCAATCCTAAATCCTTCAATATCTAACGATCCGTCAAATCAAGATTCTCAAATAACTCTGGTGCTTTTGGTTGGTAAGTTATGGACTCAAAAATTTTCTTAGCGCATCATGTTGAACCATCTCGTCTAAGATTTTATCTTCCGAGACTTCAGATAACACTTTTGCTCGCAACTCTCCATGTTTGCAGAAGAGAAGACATTCTGAGACAAATTAAAGATCTTTTTCAGCCTGTCGCAGACATTCCTCTCTGTCCTCTATTGTTTTCTTCCGATCAATCTTGTATGCCCGACATATGGCTTACCTTTCAACTGATGGGTTCCAACCAATATCAAGCAAAACAACTCTCGACACCCCAACCAGGGCCGATTAGGGCTAATTCAGGCTAAATAGGATTAATACTAATGAGGGCTAATTTGAGCTAAATAAGGTTTGAAAGGCAAGCTATGTGGGGCATAAATTTGGTTAGGGCGTCGAGATTTGTGTTGCTTGATATTGGTTGTAATCCATCAGTTGAAAGGCAAGACAGTCAGGCATACGAGATCGGTCTGAAGAAAACTGTGTATTTATCATCCAATTACCTCAGGAACAATGGAGAGCAGGGAATGTCTGCGACAGGCTGAGAAAGATCTTTTGTTTCAGAAAGTCTTCTCTTCAGCAGACATGGAGAGTTGTGAGCCAAAACTATTATCTCAAGTCCCAGAAGATAAGATCTTAGACGAGATGGTTCAACATGATGAGCTAAGAAAATTTTTTGAGTCCATTACTTACCAACCAAAAGCACCGGGTTTACTTAAGAATCCCAATTTGGTGGATCGTTAGATATTGAAGGATTTAGGAATGATAATTTTCTTTGCTCAAGTTCACTATAACAAAATGATTTTGTATCGAACCTAAATAGATAATAGCTAATTAAGGTAAAAATGCCGAGTTAATGCGTTAATTAGGAGCAATTAGGGTAATTCGAGCTATTTAGGATTGATTACAGTTAATTACGTTTAATCAGACTCAACTAGTGTTATTTAGGGTTTAATTTGGGCTAGTTGAGCCTAATTAGAACATATTATAGTTAATTACCCTAATTGGGTTTATTTAGGATTTGTCTATGATTTATCAGGACAATCAGGGTTTAATTAGGTTAATCAGTAGTGATTAGGACTGATTCGAGATTAAATTAACAGTAAATTAGGGTTAATCAGTTCTAAGTACGCGGCCTCCCTGGTACGACTGCACGTGCCGTGATAAGAGAGTCCCCACCCCCCGCTGCATCTCCACAGACGCAGACACCGACCGTGGATCGCTCGTCGTTATATGGGAACAAGGTCCGTCACATTACTGCGAAGGTTTATAGGAGGATCATGGCGCATAATCAGGTAAACCATTATGTACGTTTAATTAGTGAACACTATACGATTGTTATCGAGATTAATGCGTCTGTGCCTTTACATGTAGGGCACTGCTGCTGGACATGCACCGGGACTTGCTGAACCCTGATCACCCCTTCCTCTCCTAGCACTTTGTATCCCGCTCCCGTGCCCACCCCCTCCCCCTTTGACTTGTACTCCCCTCCCCTACTCTATTAATGTACCCCACTCCCGTGCCCTTTTGAATTTTATATACATTTTATTGTTGGATTGCGATTGTTGGATTGTAATTACAGGTTTAGGTATTCAAAAAATAAATATTTTTTTAAATTTTAGTTTGACTTTTAGCGACGGACTTTATTCTGTCGCTAAAAGTCTAGCTATTTTAAAGGACAAGTTTTTGCGATGGAATTTCCGTTGCTAAAGGTTTAGTTTAGTGACGGAATTTTGTCGCTAAATATTTTACGTAATAAATTATTACCAAAAAATAAATTAAAATACGAAAAATAGAATTAACGACGGAATTTCCGTTGGCAATTGTGTTTATTTGTCCGTCGTTGAAAGTGGACTTTAGGTGATGGATTGTAAAAATCCGTCACAAAACTTTTAGAAAGGGAGGTGTAGGCAGCGGAGTTTTAGCAACTGGTGTTCCGTCGCTAAAACTCTTTACCGACGGATTGCGAACTTTTAGCGATGGAAATTTTCATCGCTACATGTCTTTTTTTCTTGTAGTGATAGAACACACCTGTCATCTTGTAAGATGTTCCACTCCTTTAACTTTGCTCTTGTTCTTAGGCCTCCTTTACAAGCTAGCCACACAATCAAAGCACATTTGGGAATGTTCCAAGAAAACCATATTAATTTTTCCCATGGCACAATCTCAGACCTTGTTCTTATACCATCCCAAGCTGTTTTGATGCTAAACTTTCCACTAGCATGTAAGGACCATATAACACTATCCTCTGTCCCTACATTTGGCCTAGGCATGGCCTGTAGTTTATCATTGAGGTCCCTTGAGGCTTGAGATCTTAGAAGTGGTAGTCTCCACTTATTGTTCCGAATGATCTCTCTCACTTTTGCTGTGATTTCCAAACCTGAGTCATAGATGAGTCTTTGACCATACTTTTCAATTAAGCTACTTTCAGTCAACCACTTATCCAACCATAATCAAGTTCTTTTACCATCTCCAATCTTATATTTGAAAAACTTTGAAAACCGTTCTCTAATCTTCAAGATCTTGCACCATGTCCAAGAGAGATTCCCAGGAGGCCTAAATGTCCATATATGTTTATCTTTAATTATGAACATATGGCACCATTTCACCCAAAGTGAGTCTTTTTGTGTTCTAGGTCCCAAAGATGTTTACAAATAGCAGCCATGTTTCACTCTTCTAATCTTTTAACACCAAGACGCCCTTCTTGTCTAGGCAAGCCTCAGTACACCTTTGATCCTTCCCATGCCATATGAATGATCCAATCTTACTTTGCACTTGTTTTATAATTTTCTTGGGTAAGATGAAAAGAGTACACTAATACACCTGCATACTAAGCAATACAGATACTGTTAGTTGAACTTTGCCTTCATAAGACAAATGTCTTGTTGTCCAGCTATTGATTTTCTTTGTCAATTTGCCCAGAAGACTTTTACAATCCTTATGATGTAGCTTCGTCCAAAAGTCTTACTTAAATCGGACATATTAAGTAGAACTCTAATTATTTTAGGTTCATTGTATCACAACCTATTAATTGAGCATTGTGGTATAACCTATTAGTACCACAATCACACTAATTGATT
This sequence comes from Escallonia herrerae, assembly GCA_033070095.1. Classification (NCBI taxonomy): domain Eukaryota; kingdom Viridiplantae; phylum Streptophyta; class Magnoliopsida; order Escalloniales; family Escalloniaceae; genus Escallonia; species Escallonia herrerae. Next base: position 131,813 of record JAVXUP010002124.1, on the reverse strand, counting down.
ACCCTCTATTATCATTAGGTCATAATGATGACCAACTAAAGACATGGAATGCGCATGGTTTCAGTTAAAACAATATTATTTTAGTACTTTTACTTTTTAAGTAATTACGTTTTACCTTAATGAAGGATTCTAAACTATAGATTTGATTTTTTTTTCTTCTTGTTTTTGTACCGGAAGTTGATGAGTAAAGCTCTTACTCACAATCATTTCCCAAATGATAAGGACCACAACAAAATAGTGAATTAATCTAATTTGTCTCAAAAGTAGTTAATACTATAGAGAAGTTCTTGGTAAATGCAATTTTTGATCCTGTCCAGAATGATATGTCATTGTTGTTTCTATAAACACAGGTAAAAGTAAAGAGCTCTCATTCACCGTCAGTGTGCTATTCCATTTGTTTCATGTCAATACGTGTCATAAGAATAAGGCATGGTATGAGGAAGGATTTTATCATTAAATTTGCAGTAACTAATATTATGGTAACTACTAAGGTTACATCATTATCGTGATAGTCATCATTGACTACTTTGCAAAATGGACCGAGGCAGAAGCACTAGCAACTATCACATCGGCTAAGTGCAAAAATTTCTTTTGGAAGAATGCCATATGTCGCTTTGGAGTACCAAAGGCCCTTATTGTTGATTACAGGAAGCAGTTTGATAACAACAACTTTCGAACCTTTTGCACGAATCTTTCGATCGACCTCCACTTCATTTTTGTGGCCCATCCCCAATCAAATGGCCAAACTGAGAACATGAATCGAAGTATCTTGCAAGGCCTAAAGAAGAAATTAGATGATGCCAAGGGGCCATGGGTAGATGAACTCCCCAAAGTGTTATGGGCTTATTACACCACTCCGCATTCAGTTACGAGAGAAACAACTTTCCTTCTTTGCTTTGGGACAAAAGCAATGTTGCCAGTTGAAGTTGGCCTCCCAATAGTACGGAATCTTCATTTTAACATAGAAGACAACGAAGATGGTCTACGTGGAAATCTTGACCTTATGGACGAAGTTCAGGCTCGAGCCCATGAACGTTCGTTATAAAACAAAGAGTCACTCGCTACTACAATCAGAGGGTTTGCTGAAAGCTTCTTAAAGTTGGGGACTTAATTCTTCGCAAACTAGAAATGTTTGATCCAAAGTCGGCCACTGGAAAGTTGTCTCGAAACTGGGAAGGGCCTTATCATGTCTCAAAGGTCCTAAAGCCAGGCACTTATGCATTGGAGACACTCTCGGGGGATCCAATCCCTCGCACTTGGAATGTGGAGAACTTTCATAACTATTACCAGTAACATCTTGCCCCAAGGCAAGATACGTTTTTTGGGGGGTGCAGGGGGCTTAGACCTTGTCCACCCCAATGTAAGACTTATGTCTTTTTTTTTTGGTCTTTCTAGACCAGTTTTCAGACAATTAGACAAACAAGTGGATTAGCATCAATCCCTCTCTGTACTTTCAATTCTGAGCTAAAGCAATAAAGTCTTCTTTCTGAGCTGAAGCAATAAAGTCTTCTTTCTGAGCATGATTGTATTGTTACAATAATTTTGCACTCTTACTCCAGCAGAGTTTCCAGACAAACATCTTCTCATAAAAGGTCTTAAGACCTCAAGAGCTCAAAGTGTTTGCCCGACCAAGGAGTCAATTCCGTCCCTTTTATGCTCGAATAAAGCGCAAGGGAGACTAAGCCTCTACCCGAGCAGAGAGTAAATTACATCTCCTTTGTGCTTCAATGAAGCACAAATAGGAGTAAGCCTCTATTGGAGCAAAATGCTGACCGAGCTCTCTGCCCGAGCAGAGAGTAAATTCTATCTCATTTATGCTCAGATGAAGCACAAAGAGGATTAAGCCTTTGTCCGAACAGAAGGCTAACAGAGCTTTCTGCCCAAGCAGAAGGCTATCCGAGCTCTCTGCCAAAGTAAAATACAAACTATATCTTCTGCATGCTCGGATGAGGCATAACGAAGACCAAGCCTTTGTCTGAGCAGAGGGCAGTCCGAATTCTCTATCTAAGCAGAGATCTATGTACATTCTCTTTGTGATTAGCCGAGCATAGCAGCTTTCAAGCTACTCTAGCTCGCAATGGCTCAAAGGCAAACTACCTCCGACATGTGCACTTCTTTAAAGCTAAGCACTAGAGGCACTGAGACCCCGAGTACTATCCAAACGATTTAGCTATAGTTCTAATATGTGAAACAGCAAAGTCTTTGTGAGACTTTGTCATCCTACCATACTTTGCTACTTCGAAACCTGGCCAAGGGAGGGTGCGGGGCTTGTTTGCCAGCTCGTAACTGACGATAAGAGTTTGTGTCAAAGTAAAGACAATGCAAGTATGATGTGGGGCAGCATAAGCTCATGAACACACAACTACATAAACTAACTCCTTTCAGAGGAGCAGTGATAAATATGATAGAGTGCTTACAAACCCTCAAGGGGCATTAAAATTACTTAGTGAAAACGTCAAAACGAGCCTAGAATATAGAGAAAATAATCTACTCTAAGGCTCGGGGGGCAGTGCCAGGCTGGTCATCCTTCTCAGCTTGGGACGTAACATCTCTAGCTTCGAAAGGCATGATGGTCACTCCAGACGAGGATCCGAAGGCAGGAATAACGAAGTCATCTAAGGGGACATTAGGAAACCACTGAGCAAACATTTCTTTGGCATTTTAAAAGCCCAACTCGTAGATCCCCAAGTCATCATCAGTGAGCTTCTTCAGCCACTCGTCACCGGCATTCCCATTAAGATAATCCTTGATGCCCTTCTTACTAGCCTCGGCCTTCTTCCTCTTCGACCTCTCTAGTCTCTTCTCAAGGCTGCTAACTTAGATAAGAAGATCTGACTCCCACTTCGCCAACTCTTGCAAATATTTGGCGACCTCCTCAGCTTTGGCAAAGGCATCTCTTTTTCTTGCCCCTCTCGGGCAGCCACCTAATTGGCCATCTCAAAGCGAGATAACATCTGTATGCCACAGCAAAGCATTTGAATGACGAAGATGATGATAGGCTATAAGGAGAAGAACATTGAAGTTAAAGAGTAAGAGAAGGAAGCAGAGCCCTAACCAAATACACAGATTAGGCAAAAGAGCATGCAAAAGACTCATGCATCTGATTTACAAGAATTTCCATGTGTTTTGGAAGAATGCCATACGCAAGCTGCTGCTTGGAAACGTGGCTATTTGGCATCCCCATGTCGCCTTGCCTGATAGTCCACCTAGGCCGAAAGATAGGATCATTCTCAATAGAAACCCCTTCAATTACTTGGGGAAGGGGATCAAGGAGGCTAACTTTGGTCCTCTTTGGAGCCGGGAGCAGCTCAACTGAGGATGCTTTCTCCTTCCTTTTTCCCTTCGCCTTTTGAACCACCTAGGAAGCCAGGCTTCTGTGCTTTTCCATTGCCACTGGCCATTTCTACACAAGAAGAACGAGATATGAGATTAACGGTGGAAGGATTGAAGAGTGCATGGGGTATAAACAAAAGGCACACATGATAGCTAACTAAAGGTGCAGTCCTAATGGAAGACGCGCTAGTAGAAGTGTGGGATGAGAGGTCAACTGTAGGATCCTTCGGTATGGGCTTATGAGGAATGATCCTCCCATACTCTAGATTTGCCTCCATGAACGATTCATCAATGGAAAGACCCCCTCTCAACTTGATGTGGTCGAGTATGTGCTTCATCAGGGTGTCAAGGGCAAGCTTGTCTTTGTTCTCAAGATCCTTGTAGTAGGCATCCCACTTCTTGTCGTATCCCAAGGGTAGTTTACACTGACGACTAACGAATAAGTATCTAGAATGCCAACCCTTGTTGGACTTAGGGCCACCCCTAAGAAAATGTTGCCTATAATGGAGATAGTACCAATCAGGGTTGCTTGCTACGCTCTTAACAAAGCAAAGCGCGAAGAAGACTTTCATGAAGCCCGCAGGATTTTTTTTTGTAACCAAAAGTCTCGACCAAGTAAATGAGGAGTACTAACTTCCTCCAGCCATTACGTACAAGCTGGCCAGGCACCATCTTGTAAAGGTCGAGCACCGCGAGAGCGAATGAGTGCACTTGAAGTTTGTAGCCCGATTTCAATTGCTCCTCATAGTTACATGTCTCTCATTCAGTCCCATAGTTGGCAGGCTGTTACAACTCTGGGACTCGAGTAATCCATTCCCTTGGTAAAGGGTACTCTTTGAGAAGTGCCTCTAGCTCTTCCTTAGTCATTTTGTTCTGTTTATACTCTGCAGTAAACCAAGGTTGAGGGTCCTCTTCAACTTCTGCCTTATCTTTCACCTCGCCTAACTCATTTATAGGGGGTAAAGATTGAGTAGATTGTGGGTTAGAAGGACCAGCCTCACTTTGAGAGTTGGAGCTCGCCAGTGGATGTAGATGAACTACTTTTAATAGACTCTTCAGAAGAACTTCTACTATTGAATGACTCGAACATTCTTTCTACCCACAAGACTTGAAGCTACTAAAACGAAATGCCAAATTAAAAGAGGATGGAAGGAGAACTTGCTTGTTGCAGAGCAAAACACTTAGACTTTTGAACGAAGTGAAAAATGAAAGAGGCCTACTCTTTTATAGAGAATTCCCTAGTAACCGCTCCTCAAAAGGCATGACGGTTCGTTTTTCCCTTACGTTTCTCAATCTCAGAACATGAAATTTCAAATTTCCCGCCAAGGTAATTTATTACGATGGGAATCGGTGATACGTGTGAACCATGGAAGCCCCTTAGGGCAAAGGTTTCTGTCCAAACATAATGTCGTCCGAACACTCTGCCCAAGCAAAGTCTCAACTTCATCCCCTTTACGCTCGAACGAAACACAAAGGGGGGAAAGGCTTCTGCCCATAGCAGAATGTCGTTCCAGCGCTCTGCCCGAACAGAGTCTCAACTTCATTCCCTTTGTGCTCGAATGAAGCACAAAGGGCGCAAAGGCTTATGCCGAGCAGAATGTTGTCCGAGCGCTCAGCTTGAGTAGAGTCTTAACTTCAACCCCTTTGTGCTCGGATGAAGTACAAAGAAGGAAAAGACTTCTGCCCAAGCAGAATGCCATCCGAGCACTCTACTAGAGCAGAGTCTCAACTTCATCCTCTTTGTGCTCGGATGAAGCACTAAGGGGGAAAGAACAGAATATCGTCCGAGCACTCTGCCTAAACAGATTCTCAACTTCATCCACTTTGTACTAGGACGAGGCACAAAGAACGCAAAGGCTTCTGCCCGAGCAGAATGATGTCCGAGCGCTATGCCTGAATAGAGTCTCAACTTTATTCGTTTTGTGCTCGGACGAGGGGCAAGGGCTTATGCCCGAGCAAAATGTTGTCCAAGCGCTCTGCCTGAGCGGAGTCTCAACTTCATCCCTTTTGTGCTCGGACGAAGCACAAAAGGGGCGAAGGCTCTTGCTCGAGCAGAATGCTATCCGAGTGCTCTGCCTGAGCAAAATGCCAAGACTGTCTCCTTTCTGCTCGGTCAAATCAGTCCGAGCGAAGTTAGTTCAAAATGGTTGAGCTTGGGTAGACAAAGCCCGAGCAAATGGTCCAAACAGAGAATTCCAACATCTTTCGAAGAAATTTTCGGCCTACTTAGGTTGTTGCTTTAGCTATCCCAACAGGTGACTATGCTTTTCCCCACTTTCTGACGCTGATAAAAGTAAGGGACATTATGATATAGCTAAATACTCACCAGGTCAGATGGTGACGCGCGGCGGGGCTGACTCATGGTCAGCCTAATCAATCCCGATTTTAAGAATTACCACATTGATAGAACCAGAATCTTAAAACCATCCTAACATTACCAGGAAAGGGTTATGACGGATCACCAGGGATTCTAATGCAATCCTAATTGATCTAGCCTAAGGCCCAGCCATAAAGACTCAAGAACATATTGCGAGTCTTCTACTTACAGCTATATAAAGAAGCCTACCCCCAAGTACGCAAACAACTACACACACATACACTGCGTTGTACTGCTTTCTTAGAATTCTACCGTGTTAGCTGCTCTCTGACTTAAGCATCGGAGAATTCCTCTGACGGAACCCCACCCGATTGTCACTTCATGTTCTGTTTCGCAAGTTAACTCTCTGGTTGTGGTTCCCGATGAAGTTTTTAGCAACAACACGTATGATTATGTAAGTAAAAGTACATGCTGACAGTGTTATACCCAAAGGGCATAATTGTTACAAACCTCCTAATTTCTAGACTGACAAGTAGCATTTAATAGTAAATAAAATTAAACTACTTATCTCCTAACCTCAAAGACTTCGGAGATACTATCCCAAACTTCTGGTGATGAAAATGTAGCGACCCTTGTTCACCATCGCAGAACCAGACAATTTTCGGTCAGAAAACTGCTGCAAAAAGGTTTTTGACTTCACAAACATCGTATCAACTACGAAAAGGCCGTTCTGTTGTGGGCTAAAAAAGGTTTTACAGGAAATCAACCGAGATGGGGGAAATATGAAATTAAGCATCGCCAAAACCAAAATGACCAAGCCTAAACAAAATCCAAAACTCAAACAAGTTAATAATTCCATGTTGCAATATTAGTCTAGAAGAGCTCGGGTTTGTGTTCTATGCACGTAATTGCTACCTAGAAAGCATAGTCACACGAGTGCTTATTCGACAGGCAAATTAAACAACTTAAAAGGCTGCTTCCCAGACCCATTATCATCCTGCCATCTGACCAACCTCCGGCAGCAAATCCCACATGGCAACGCAACACACAATAGGGCGTGAAGCTCTCAGGCAGGAAACAACCATGCAACATATTCTCAGATCCCAGAAGATGATGATAACAGTTGGTACAAAGCGGGCGTTCAGTCGTCACTGCATACTACTCCGCTAACACTTCATAATGTGATGGGATCAGAGATGAGGATACTCAGTAACATTACATTTAACAGGTAGACTGCTATTGCCGTTAACAATATCTGCACCATCCCTATTGTGTTCTTCTTGCGAGATAAGCCAGCAGACCAATGGATGCTCTTGTTGACAGGTTCTTCTATCTCCAGCCAAGTAACCAAACGAAGGGGCTTTAGTTACAAAATGTACATCACGGAAATTTCATCAACTTCTCCAGGCTGGACAGCTTGGCACAATCTACGAACAACAAAAATAAATTATCAGACCAAGTACATAAAGAATTACAATCTGACTAGGCAATACAAGACGCACACCCTTTACTATCGTGTGTTATAAGTCAACTAGACAGTCTTGCAATTAGCCTTTTAAGGAAGGGAGAGGGAGTGGGGGTATACATGTCACCAAATTCGAGACCAAAGCTCACACATTAAAATTATGCATTGAGTATGATGTGCATCAAACCTCAAGGGCACTAGGTATGATGCACATCAAATCCTGAGGGTGCAACTTCTGCCGGGTTTGATCCAACAAAGTAGTACCACCCTTCCCTTTTTCAATTTGCACGCACACTTGAGATGGCATATTGCCAACAGGGGAAAAACAGTAAATAAATTAGCCTGATAATTCAACATTAGAGTGAAATAGTAAGTGAGCTATTGAAAAAATGCAGGAGTGCGCATGTGTGTGGTTTTGGGGGTGGGTGGGCGCTATACATGTTGCTCAACTTGGTATCAGAGCTCTTAGTTTCTCAAGGTATTGGGTTCAAGTCTTACGTGAACCAAATACCCTTTGTCTCTACACAATGATTGCTAGCTCACTCTTGAAGTCAAGCGTCAAGTATGATATAGATCATACTTCAGGTGCAGCTTATGCCCGGTTTGATCCTGATCCACTCCAGTGGTGCCAAAAGCTGGGAAGGGGTTCCTGTGGTTTGGGGTCTGGAGGTGCATTTCAATTGGGTAAGACGTTTTCACGAGCCATATTTCCTATGCCATATTAGGAGAGTCCTGGTTTAACACGTGGTATCTGGGAGACCCATTACCAAGGTTATTTCCCAGAGAGCTTTAGGTCGGGTATGTACCGTGAGTGCTAGTGGCAGTGGTCAAGCGTCAAACCCAAGGATCAAACGTGCTCTTCAGGACAAGAAGCTCGAGTTAGTCCAATCCTTTTTATTCATTGTGCAGGATATGGGTGTGCACTTGTAGACAGAGAGCATCTTTGGCAGCAGCCCGCTTTAGAAGGGAATCATTCACTTCAGTCGTTTAAATCCATATTGCGTGTTAGGTTGAACAGGTCTTTTTCTTGGACGTGTATCCGACTAAGGCAGCTTACAGAGAGACCTCTCTCTCTCTCTCTCCGATCAGACCTGTCTTATCTTCGGCAACGTAGATAATAACACGAGTAATTGAGTCAAAAGCCCAAATTATAGAGTTACTGTAAATTAGACTTGTTTCTTCTCTTAAATTCATCCACATGACACTCAGGTCTAAGCAGTACACACAGTTGATACAGGACGGCCAAAAGAGGGGTGGTTGCAGCTTGGATTTCAGTGCTGCAGCAGTCTCAGTATCAGCCGTATCGGCCCTAATAGCGGGCGATACGCTACTTAAGCTAGTCAGGGGGTCTAATAAGTATTAAAATTGTGTAGAATTGAATAATAATAGGAAGAGTGAAATGCGTTCCCAATGTCAATTTGGTCATTGGACTCCAACTTGTGTGTCAAACAGGTACTTGGACTTGTTAGTTGAACCAATCAAGGGCTTTTGTTAGGTTCCGTCAATCAAACAGGTAATTGGACTTGTTAGTTGAACCAATCAAGGGCTTCTGTTAGGTTCCGTCAATATCAAACCCATTAAGTTGTCATGTGCTTCGCATGTGGAGCTGAGTTTGGGGGCAATTTGGTCAATTAAAGTCTAACAGACGGGAGTAAGATATATATATCTACCCACGTATATCTCCTCTTTTTTTGGAATATGACTTTGCTTCAACCTCTTAAACTGAGCCACAGTCCACCCATCTCTGCCACAACCACCACACAGCCGCAAGCAGCCACCGAAAAATCTTCAACTAATTTGAATGCAATAACGGGATGAAATCCATGGATACCGATCAAGTTCTCCAATGGTATATGTACACAAATGTGATATAAATTCAGAAAAAGAATTGCTAACACATTATCAATCATAATCTTAAACAAAATAACTTCCATCGACACCCAACAAAGATCCGATCGTACACCATATCGTAGATCTTCATTTAGCCTAAGTACAATCCACTTATTATATCCAAATACAAAAAGGGCAATATAATCACAGGATTCCATGACATGAAGAGTCCTAGTGGCATGATCAATGACGAATCACATTTCGAGGTGGCCATCGCACCCTGAGCTGCACTTGGGTTGAGAAAGGGGTTGTGTTGGGTGGTGTTGGATATTGAGTCCGGAAGTGGTTTTAAAAGTGGGGTTAAGTTGTGAATTGGTGGTGGCGGCGGCAGCGGCGGTAACTGCTGGTGGGTAAACATCTATAAATTAAGGAGGAAGCTGGCAAAAAAAAAAACATGTGCGATTTTTCAAAGTCCACGTGAAGGCACATGTCCACCTAATGGTTCCTATTTGAACAAATGCTACCGAATTGATGCAATTAAATAACTTAATGACCATTTTGACATAAGTTGAAGTGCAGTGACCAAATTGACACTAAAGCCATGTACGACGGTCAATGGCGTATTCCACTCTAATATGAATAATTGAATAGTCAATTCGACGTCCAAAAAGAAACCATCTAGAAGACATAGCATTGCCTAATTAATAATGCAAATGAATCGCGGATATGTATAATGCACTACTGCAGAGCATCTAGACATTATGATTGACTAACTACTTCTTGTGTCCACTTATGAGACTGTGTAATACCCATAGTTCTCCAAGGTATCCGAAATAATTATCTGTTGGACGACAATTTTTAGCGATAATCGGGAATTGGTATAGTATGAAAGGTAGAAATTCCTTTGGGGCCAAAATGTAATTATGTGAAATTTTGACGTTAGCTTGTAATTATCAAAAGTTGGTTAGATAGTGGCATACATGTGTGAAAATGTTAAGGGAAAATTGGCCACCTCCTACTTTGGGGGCTGGGGAGGGTGACTAATCTAATAATAATATTAAATAATAATAATACATTACTAAAGGAAAGGAAAAAAAATAGAGGACGAAAATCTGAGAGGAACTCGGCGCGCGCGAGCGCGGGGGGGGGGTTGGTTTGGAGGGAGGAAGAAAATCTTCAAGGTAATTTCCTTTCTTTGTTTAATGTATGTGTGGGTGTGTGAATTTCTGCACTATGCGTGTGTTCACTGTGCAGTGTGTGTATGTCAGAAGAGAGAGAGAGTTGAAAGGCAGTGGGTTTGTGTAAATGGTGTGTGTGTGTGTGTGTACACGTGTTCGTGTTTTAGTGCGTGAGGGTATGTGTGTAAAATACAGTGTGTGTGCGTGCACACAATTGGTGAGGGGTTTATGTGTGTGTTTTTAGTGTCGTAAGTGCGCTGTGTTAGTGTGTGTATGCCTGTGTGAGCATGTGGGTTTGTGTTGTAGTGTATTGTGTGGTGTTAGTGTGTGTGTAGGTGCAGGTGGAGTTTTATGTGTTCTAGTGTATGTGCGCGCGCGCGTGCGCGTGTTTAGGTGTGTTAGTGTGTGTATACTGGTGTATTTGCGTGTGAAGTAGGTGTTGTGTGTGTGTGTTAGTGTGTGTATGCCTGTATGTGCGGTGGGGGGGTTGTGCGCGTTGTGGTGTATTGTGTGGTGTGTATGTGCGTTTGTAGGCAGAGTTTTACAGGTGTTACAGTGTGTACGTATACGGTTATTTTTTTTTGGGGGGTTGGGGGGGGGGGGGGGGGGGGAGTATGCGTGGCAGTGTGTGTTGGGGCGGTGGGGGGGTGTTTGTTAGGAATTACAGTGTGGTGTGTGTGTGTGTGTGTGTGTTTGTTTAGGTGTTTTAGTGTAAGTATACTACTGTATTTGTGTGTGAAGTTTTGTGTGTGTGTGTTTTCGGCAGTAGGTAGAAGAGGGGTGTGCGTTTCAGGGTGAAAGAGTGTGTTTGATTTGTATAAATAGGAATAATAACTGTAATCGTCGCTACAGATAATTAATTTTTAAGCTGTCCTGAACTCTGCTCAAATTTTGGCCACGAGCAGAAAAGAGACCCATGTTACTTTTACCATACCTACACTGGAAATTTTTTGCCATCTTTTTGTGTCCGCGAAGGACACTAAATAATGGTATCTGTAAAAAGTGATTCTCGATTTATTTAACATAACAAATCAGGTTATTTTTGTTTGAAAATTTTTGGAGGACCTTATATCATGGAGATGTTTCAGTGTTTAAAATTTCGGGCATTTCGATGCCGATAGCTATTTGTAATGGAACCGGCCTCTAAGCACTCCGTTTAGATTTCAGTTAGGAGTTTCCGAGCAAAAAAAATTCCGAAACACTTTATAGTCCAAAAATCACTTTCGGTTGCTAAAATAAAATTTTAAAATGTTTTTGAGATTTTTTGGTGCAATAGCAACTAGGAGGTGTTTCAGTAATTTTTCACTTGAGGGGGTGTTTGGTAATTTTACCTACAAGAGGAATGTTTTGGTAAATTCACATACGAAAAAGATATTTTGATAATTTTACTTACGAGAAGGATTATCAGAGGAGTATTTTTGGTAATTTTACACACAAGTATTTTGGTAATTTTATATACTAGGTGAGTGGGTCATTCTGAGAATAGGAGTAAGTTGTATTGGGTTTATAGTTTAAAGTATCATAGTATAGATTGTATTCTAATAATTTGATTGTTCCGTTTAGGTTAACGCAGAGGATTTTCCAGTTAGATAGCTTAGCTTTGGATCCAGGTAAGGATTTCTATCCGAACATCAAATTCTTCAAATTGTGCTTGTATATGTTCTTTCGATTTGTTCATGGCAATTAACAAACTCACTTGTGCTCGTATATGTTTTTCAGTTTGTCCGGCTATTATCGAACTCTAAATTACAAATTGATATCTGCATATGTTATTGCCATTGAAACCCTAATGTTGAGCCTTAATCTGCTATTCGAATTCTTATAGATGTTCGTCTTTTATTACATGTTAAGCATTGAATCATCTATTAAATTAGTGATCATTGTTCTTCTGTATATTGACATGAGAGTTTGTTATGTTCTGTACTGGGAGGCACTATAACGATGGTCTATTTCCTGTGTAGTACGCAGGCTAGTACCTTGATAGATTAGTATATGTACATGTGAATATGTAGTCTGTATTATTATGCATTGCCTGTGTGGCTTTGCATGTGCTCATGTTTAATATCATCTAAATATGCTGCATCAGAATCTATTTGCTCTGTATCTGAAAATGATTATTTGATATCTAATTGAAGGAGTTGAGATGAAACTCTTCCCCATATTATCAACAAACTATCTGTACTCGTTTTGAAATTCCTCGAAAATTTATCATCAAATCGAATTTGTGAATCAGTTCGTAATTCTTTCATTAGTTCTTGAGCGACCTTACTAAGTTCTCAAAAGCTCACTCTCGTTTGTTCCCTTCTGCAGGTAAGGATCACCAATAGATTGCTTGGGAAAGGGTACAGAGCTTAAGTGACATTCCGGAGTGTTGGTTGCTATTTTGCTTAGTAGGACCCCTGCGTGGGTCAGAACTATTAGCTAGTTCTGTATTAAGTTTCTTTTTTATGACTGTATTTTTGGGAGAATTTGAGTTAATGCCTATTAGAAGCTGTGGTATGTGTTAGGAGTGGCGTTTGACTTGAGATTGTTTCTGCGAGTGAGTGGCATGTGATGTGTTTAATGCCCAGGGAGTGTCGGGTCATTATAGTTGGTAATCAGAGCTTAGGTATATGATTCTGTAGACTTTAGAACAGTGAGAGGGAATGCCTAAATTTTCCACAGGAGGATTAGGAAAAACTTCAATAAGACATGTGAATCTAAGTCGACCAAGGTGTATTTTGATGCTTGTATTTTGTGGTTGTAGGAAACGGACGAAAAACTCTTTGACCTTGACTTGGACGGGTGGTACAATAACGGGATGTTTGCGGAATCGACTCCTGAAGAAGATCCCGAGGAGGACCCCAAGGAGGATCTAGAAGAAGTGGAGGAGCCGGAAGAAGGTCCAGAAATAATCGAACTAGAAGGACCTGTTGAGGAGGAGAAGATCGAGCACTTTTTTGGAGTAGACCTCGAACCAAGAGCTAGGGAGACGGGTACAAAACGAGTAGATCTGGGATGAAGCGATAGTGTCACCGGATGACCAGAGAGGGGGATGACTTGGCTAGTCAATTAGCGTCCCTAAAAATCAGCACCAGTCGAACAATAGAGAAACTAGACGCTAAGCGTGCGTGTGAAAAACAATTCTCGAGTCAAACCCTGAAGGATACTGTGGATGCCAATACGAGGGTTATCCAGACGATTCAACAAAGTGTCCGTGATTGCCCACCAAACAGGGCTCTATCAAATGATAGGCGGCAATTGATCTTAGATGAGAGTCATTGGAGCCTAGAATTGTTTAGGGAACCTGGTTCTTCCTAGACTAAGAGTAGTATGGCATAGTAGGGTCCGCTTCTACTGTAAAATAGTTAGACCCCTTTCTTTTGTAAACGGCGAATAGTGAAAACTTTGACGTAAAAATGATGTTTATTTGAGTTCGATAAACAGAATGTGGACAATTTTAGGGGATCGTGAAACCCTTTGGAGGCAAAGGGTTGGACAAATGAGACGGAGAAAATCTTTTGGGTGATTCGATGTAGTGAGAGGCGGAAGGTGGAGTTTGCCATATATAAGCTTAGGGGTGAGGCAGACAAATGGTGGAAGGTGGTAGGGATGAGTAGGACGCCTCAACAGTTGGCTAACACGACTTGGGAGCAGTTCTGAGAGTTGTTCTTTAATCGGTATTTTTCGGCGAGCTCCTGTTACGAAATCGCTGATGAATATGTATAGAACACGATAAGCAAACGCAAGAATACAAGAATTCAGAGAGAACTCAAATCCACTTTGCACAAGTCAGATTTACAACGCTCCCTCACTATATCTGTCAATTGTCTGTCGTCACAATATACAACAGAACACATCGGTATTTATAGCTATGTCCAACTCAAGGAAAACCTAATCCTACTCATGTACGAACACTCAAAAAATTCGGGTCAAGGGCTCCGTCCTTGAACCCCTGATAAAGCCTGCTGCACAGAATAAGAAATATCTAACCGGCCAGCTAGCCCTTTGCTCCGGACAGCTTAGCCTACACTTTCTATCTTTAGCCATAAATACAAGACATATTAACAGCTACGGTGAGCAGATGCTGAGGGAGTTCCCCAACATGACACAGGCAGACCAGGAGTCGGTAGGGGAGTTCAAGATGAGGTTCTCGCATCTCGCTAGGTTGGCCCAGGATGTTGGCCTAGGATGTTGCCGTCTAAGACAGATAGAAGCAAGCCTAAATTCCTAACTTTGCCCCAATCCTCTAGCCTTGGACACCCTACTGCGCTAATTGTGCAAACTGCTAACGCTTGTCAGCCCCAGTTAATCTACCCTGAAAAACTCCTCCATGTCTATCTTGTAGCCACCCTACCCTGCTCACACCTCTTCCTATTGTTAGATTTGGATTGTTCCAACACACGTGCCAAGTCTACACACTCCACATAGCTCTTCAATCAAGCAAAGATTAGCCCATCTCTCAATCCACGCCAAAGCCCCCACTCAAACTTCCTGCATTTATTTGCCTCTGTCGACAACATCCTGGTGGCAAACCCAGCGAGACGCGAAAACCTCATCTCGAACTCATCCACCGACTCCTGGACCGCTTGTGTCACTTTCACGAACTCCTCACAGGGAGCTATATATTATTATACATTTTGTACTAATTGTTGTATACACAGTGTCTTAGTTAAACAAATTAATTAATAAGGCTGCCTAATTGAAAAGTTCTTTTGCATCGACACTAATGCCCTTTGAATTTCAAACGATTGCAAAGTTTTCTACCAACATCGGACTAGGTTAGGCTGAAAAAATAAGTTCAAGTACTGATTTGGTACGTTAATAACATGAGATACTCAAGTTAGATGTGATGTATATTTTAGGGCATTGTTTTGGCATTAGCCCCATAATTTAATTGTCTTACAGTGACCTAGGGACACATGGAAGAAAGAGGATGTGTAAAGAAAGATCCTGGTATACCAGAACTAAAATAAGGGTAAATACATTTTATTACCTCGAAGCTACACGAAAATCTCACATCAAGACCTATTGCTTTAATTTTTACACATCAGGGTGTGAAACACACCACACCCCCAACTGTATCATGGTCAACCACGCCCTGCCGGCCGCAGCACCACAAACCCCCTCCCCCTTTCATCCCCCCATTTCTGGCCCCCTAACTACTAGAGTCCCACCGTAAGAACCACCACCACCACACCCACATCCCCCGACCCCCTCCACACCACCACAACCCCTACTCTCTCTCTCACTCTCTCAGATTCTTCTTAAACTCCCACTAGCCTTTGTCCTCCTCCTGCTACAGCCTCCTTTTTCGTCCTTCTCCCGCCTTTGCCTCTACCTCTTAATCAATCCTTCTCCTCCAATCGCCTCCTCCCATCGCACCTCCAATTAATGTTTTAGGCCACACCCTTCCCCATCACCCTACACCATAGGCCCATCGTTTCAGTCCACAAACCACCACACACCCCACTATTTGAGGCCACGGGGTCGACATTGATGTTGAAGACAGAAACGGTGATCTAGATTGAACATAAGAAGAATTATGGGGTGACGAGAGAATGGGTTTTTTGCCCAAATTGCAAGTAAACTGACGCTTTTGCCCGGAGGAAGGAACTGTTTAACTGAGCAACATTAGGTATTTGGATAGAAAATGAGTATAGATATTTACTAGTTGTCTAAATAAAGAACTTGAACCTTCTATGTAAAAGTCTAATTAATAGGTCCTATTCTGAGATTTTCGTGTAGTTCCAACGCACTAAAGTGTATTTAACCCTAAAATAAAAAAGAAAGAACATTATCTTTTTCATAAACTTTCAACCCAACATTTACCATATCATATTATCTTGTGAATTGTAATAATATTGTTTCTTAACTTATGGGGCAAAACTTTGTGTTTATAACGTATTTAGTTAGTTCGTGTAACAAAAGAAAGAAGTATACTCATTAACCAAATAAAAAAAGGACGGGTTTAAATGAAACTATTACCTTTTTTGTCACTAGCCAAAGTTACAAATATAGAAAAAAATATGTCAAGACTAATGGTCAGACCCCAACATTAGAGTCACAAACAAATAAATTATAGATCAAACAAAAGAAGGGAACTAAAGGAAAAAACAACCTAATCGTTCAAACTAAGCTACACGGTCACTAAAGGAGAGTGACAAGGCGTGAGTACGGACGAGAGTGTGTGTGAGACTGAGAGGGATTCCACGCCACTGAAGGGATTCAACGTCGCCAAAGGGATGCCAAATGGCGGAACTTCTCCTCATATGCTGCCCGAGTAGAGCGGAAATGAATTCAACTGGAAGAAGGGAAGATTTAAAGGAAACCAATCTGGGAGTTTGTGGGTCTTAGGGATTCAAGCCTCAATCCACATCCAATTGCATATTTGCATAGCAGAAAGGTATGCAACTTCGTATCTTCGCCATTATAGCACCCTAGTTTTGGGCAATCTCAATGTTGCGTTGACATTTTGCTGATATCTCAGCATTTTCAGCAAATCTTGGTGAGATATATAATCTATATACTTGACCCGGGGTTCGGTTTCAGTTCAGTGGCATTGGAAACCGAGTCACCGGAAACTCGGTCGCTGGGCCAAGTTTTTGAACCATGCCTGCGAGAGTCTAGCATAAGGAGAGTGTTTAACAAATGATATTCACTGCTGGGATCATCATCTAGTAGATTAGGCTGTCAACAGTAACTTACTAGGGCCCATGATTATGGATACATGGGATGAAAATTCTGAAAATTCAGAAAATCATAAGTAGGCATGCTCGATCATTTTAAGGCATTATCCCAATAAATCAAGAACATCTTTTACGGTAAAAGGTGCCACATCCACAATCACATACACAAAAACCTCAAACAAAAAGAGAAGGCTGCAAAGTTGGAGTTAAACAATGAATACTCACTTGTTCATTAGCAAGAGCCAGCCAGATGCCAAGACCACTGTCCTCCAACATAAACTGAACGAGATTAAAAGGGCTGCAAAGTTGGAGTGTGAATTTTGTAGTGAAATGATTCCAGAACTTCCACCAAAATCCTTCTCGAGGACCTCTAGAACAAAAAATGTTACTTCAGCAAAAAGAATCTAACGGAATGGTCATGAAATACGGTGTACAAAGCACAAACTCACCACCATTGCTTTCACAATGAGTCACACGAAATGACGCCCATTCCACACAGACTGTCCTTGATGCTGTTCTGGAAATGGAATAGCTTGCTGTTGCTGCAGTTGCTCATGGTACAAATTCAAACTCTCAAAAGTCTGCTGATCCTGCCAAGCTTTATCTTTACCTTCGGAGTGCACTGCCATAACTTGCTTTCCTGGGAAGGGAAAGTTAACTGTCCCCAGAGCATCATTGCCATTACTGATGTACAGGGGGCTGGAATGTGATGACTGATTCAGAGATTGGCCGACTTGAGAGCCTTTAGTTGATGATGAAACCTGGTACCCATCCAGCCAGCTGTAGTCATCCATAACTGCATTTTGACCTGTCAAATCTGATCCAGAGAAGGGCTCATGTACTTGTTTAGGCCGAACAGAATTAAAACCAGGTGGAGGCCCAAGGTGCCTAACAGGTTTCTGTACATAACCTTTCACAGAACTTGATGGAAGTGCTGAAGATACAGCCAAGGTGCCTGAATTCACTGCAGAAGATGCAAAGTTGTCAACCTTGGTTTGCGACACCCCAGAAGAGGCGCTTGTATCAATCTTCGATTGTGCTATGGTTCCTGTGACTTTAGCCTGACTACATGATACTCCCCTTCTATTAACATCGACAGATTGTTGATTGGTAAGAGAAAAAGAGGAAGCATTTGATACTCCTATATCTTCTTGCATCCCCAATCTCATTATGTGCCCTTCTATCATGCTTATACCTTTCAAGCTGTTAGCAAGAGAAGCTTGTTGGTCCACTAACCACATAGAAGAGGGGGACTGATAAGATTGCAGATGCGGCGGGTAAGTATTAGCAACAGAAGGAAGCGGCTGTGAACCTGCATCAAAAGCGGTCTGCTCAAGAACATTACTCTGAGGAGCTAAAACAGGACCACCGTAGAACTGAGAATCATCTACAAAAGCATGTTGGCCAGGGTCCACTCCCTCATGAGGTTTCCATGTTGAAGCAATCATACCACTTCGCTTTTCAATCACCATTGGCTTAAAAACAATTTCCTCATCCTCCTCATCACCTTCCATATGAAGCTGTGGCTTCAGCTGAACAACAGCCGAATTTGTCATTGATTCAGTCAAAATTTCTTGAAAACTATCACTTAGTGCAGGACTGCCTAAACCGGGGGCGGCTTCTCTCATTTCTTCTGGATTTTGAGGCTCAACACCAATAACAAATTTCTTCAGCTTTAAGTCAAAACTTGCCGTTTTTTGGTCAACCCTAACTTTATTCATTAAGGCCATTCCTGCAGCTAAAATCCTTCTAGCACGAGTATTTTTCTCCTCCTTACCGTCCTTTCCAAAGCAATGTCTCCTTGAAAAATCCAAATGGCTTTGTGCAGGTTGAAGGGGCAAGAATCCTCTTAACTCAAAGTCTTCCCTAATAGCAAGCCGATTTTTCATCACCCTTTCATCATACTTGCTCATATTGGAAAAGCAAGCTTCTTCATCATCATCCATAAACGCCAGCCCATCAGACAAGAGCCTATTCAATAATGATATGAAATGGCTCCCAAAACTGGACCTAACAGCTGCTTGTTTGTCATTATTGTCATTGCCTGATGCGAGATCAGGATTGCAAGCCAACCATTCCAGAAAAACCAAAATTCCGGGCAGAAGGTAACTAGAGGAAGGATTAGACAATTGTACACATCTCTCTAATACATGCTCCACCAGCTCAAAAACTGCAATGAGTGCATCCTGGAGCACAATTGTACTTTGTACAATATCTGCATAACTTTGACCATCAGGGTCCCTTTTCACATTGTAAACTGTAAAGATAAGAATGGAAATAAGCCTAACAAACACAAGGCTATTATCAACTGCATCTGTGCCAAAATTCAGCTCCTCTTCTCGCCCAGATGTAAGAAGCGTACGCAGAGCATCGGTAACTAGAGAAAGTACTTCTCCAAATGTTTCCAAGCTGGGGAACAACAAATGATAAAATTAGGCACAAATGACAGAATCAGGCCCACTAAATTCTCAATACATATGATCTTACCAATGTCCAAAATAGATACCTTGTGCGAGTGAAGAGAATGCCAATTAGACGAACAAACGGAGTGCAAAAGTCTTTGTATGTCTCATGGATGCTGGTTACTCTTCCCATTCCAGAGTTGGCATTATTATTAATCTCCTTAGCTTGATGCCTAGCCTCGGCTTTCGCTCTGCTACTCCCCCATGTGGGTGATTCCTTAACAGCAGAAGCTTTAGCATCCCCATGTAACTGAGAGAAATTTAGACGATTCTGCAAAGAAGTAGATCATAAATATATCTGCAAGACTAATGCCTCAGAAGATATTGCAATATCAGAAGGGAAGATATATTTGAGCTCCAATTTAGCCACTTGAGCACCACCGCAAAAGTGACTATTTAGCGACATTTGTAAGAGCTTTAGCAACAGATGGGGAGCTCAGATATCATCTCCCTATCAGCAAGTATGAATCCTACATATTTGACATAATATGCGGCCCCACAGCTCAATCAAGATTAACTTCCACAAGCCTGAATCCCCATAAAAAAAAGTTCTGAGCCCTTATCGCGACCTAACTAAGCAAGAATATTAAACAATTGAAGGAAGGTGCTGGGTGGGGAACAACAGCATCTAGCAGAAGATGCAACACAAAATCATTATGAACTTTCATCATATCGAAATTGAACATGCACTACAGAAAAAGCAACTACAAAGCTCGGTTATGTTCCATTAGAAAAAGTGGGAGGACGGGGACGGGGAAATTTGTTACTGACTAACAAACAATAATAGAATGAAGGACGAAGTCTCATGCTACTACCTGTATCATTGATTCCGGGGATTTACATTAAGTGAACAAGGCCACAACCTAGCAACACTGGATGGAACCAAAATAACGGCAGATTTAAGTCATCGTAATCCATTTGCAGGCAATTCATTCATAGACACATCATAAATTCAAGTCGGAGTAGTGGACATGCTGCAGGGGCCATTACCTGACAGAGCACTAGAAGCTCATGCCAATGGCGGTTTAACGAGAACTGGGGCTAGGATACCACTGAGTAATACATAGTATAACTCTTTGTGGCATCATTCGCACCATGCTTCAGTTCGTTCAAGAGAAGGCCCGCAGTTATGCACCAAAATGCTCACAGGTCTGACCTGGACTAGAACTCTGCCAACCCTCTTATCTATAAGAATTTAAGTGCGTTAAACCCTTTTGCCATCTGCTATACCTATTCATACCGTGCATTAAAAAATAGACGATCATCCCCCCTCCATAGTTTATCCACAATCCCTACAACTTAAAAGCTAACAGCAGATGATGCCGCCTAATGGCCCGCCCAATTGTTTCTACATGACAGCAAGTTTAAGTAAATGAACGCCAGCGCGTCACATGTTACTGTTAATGAAACATGAGACAAGAAAGCCTCAGAAAATGCAAAATGGTTATTAGCAACAAAGATAGTGGAAAAGATTGAAATAACACTACTAGACATCTAATGCAGATACAGGATGTAAAGTGCAGTTAGAGCTCAATAGTACCTCCATACTTAAGAAGCTAACCAAAAAGTGATTGCACGCACAGAATTAGTATTCGACTCAACAATAGCAATATAAAATGCACAATGCAGGTCATAGTTGTTAAAAGCCATAGTTGCTAAAGCCTGTGATTCGCGATCCAAAATTGATTTGGAATTGTCCCTGAATCAAAGATGAACTTAAATACCAGAGTGAAGCAGTGAAACTTCAAGTGAAGCAGTGAAACTTCAAGTGAATCTGTGAAATAGATCAAATTATAGTGGATAGTATATTTACTAAACCCTACTTGCTCGTAAAGTAGGAATCCTGTTCACTTCTGTGCTTAAGTAAATAGACGGATTTAGAGCAGGCACTCTTTTGCGTACATCTGGATACAATTTATTGGTGAGGACGTTCGTTGTCCAGAGAGTAATGACATATACATTGCGTTTGTAAATTTTTCAATAGTTGTTTTTGGTGCAAAATGCTTAAATGCTTGTGTATCGTCCACTATCTTTTAAGGACAATGGAAACGAAACTTAAGATTTCCAATTCGAAAATGGGTCGGGAAGTTAGATTTGATTCTAAATTCAAATCTCGACTAAATAATTGAGACAGCTGATTCCCCAAGAAATTGCAACTGCTTGTTACTGTAACATGAATCTGTACACACTGCACACTGTTTAACGGATCTTAAAGGACCATAAAAATCAAGTGCTTCTAGAAGTAATTCAAACCAAAAGAGGAGAAAATAGTTTACAATAATATAGCAATACCTTTTCGAATGCCACAATTAAATTCTCTCTTGCAGTGGAAAAGGGACTTTCAACTGCCAAACTCCGAAAGTACCGGTAAACAGCTACCAACTCGTCCCCAGAATAGGTAGCCAATATGGCAAGCTAGAAGAAGACAGGAAAAACTGTTATCCGGCTAATCATAGTGATATTTAAAGGAAAAAACAAAAGAACGAAAATGCTAAAGCATGGAGGAGAACAGGATAGCAGAGAAGAAAGAAAAGGTGGCACTGATTGCAAACAAAATTGAAAAAAGAAAAAAAAAACCTGATGATGGGGATTCCCACTGGATGGCCAAAGGGAAGCAGCTTGCAAGTAGTAACTTGAAGCTGCTGAATAATCACGACATTTGGAGTCACCCTCTCCATACAATCCTTTGTAACGTGCAAGGTCGCCCAGGTATATCAAACAACGGTGGCATGACACCAAACCCTTCTTCATCTCAATGGATCTTTTCTCATCTTTCTCCATAAAAATTTGATTCTCTGAATCATCTGAGAAATGCCCTATCGGAAGCCGATATCTTGCTTTGGTTTTTAAAATCAAATCATGGTAAAATCCAGTTGCTTCTGAAAGGAATGTTTTAAACTGTAGGCGTATTTTAGTAACCCGATCAGATCGAGTAGGAACTTTCCCATTCTGAGATGTGGCTGAGCTCACAGGAGCTGAAGCAGCAACGACATGTGCTCTGAATTCCTCAATTCGCCTATAATGTAACTGCCACAGAGCATACTCGATATTGTGCTGTTCAGAAAACTTGTGGTCCTGAAGAATTATTGCTTCATAGTTCTCACGTATTTGTTGCCATGCATTTGGATCTGACGGGACCCTTGTTTGGGCTGACTTACGGCGCCTCTTCTCCAACTCGATATTCTGCAGAGAGCCCAAAATTCAAATTACTTGATTACCATAATTAACAGTTTAACAAAAAAATACAACCCCAGTGGAAGGACTGTTGGGCTTTTTGTTCATGGATTGCACCCCTCAGGAGATTTTTCAATAATACTTTACTTATAGAAAAAAAGACTTCATTAACGAACTATAAAAAGCATGTGCATGAAATAAAGGAAATAGATGACGATGGTGTGGAAAAAGTCAATCTTTTTAACAAGGTGAATGTATGTACCTTGTCATAGAGACGTTGAGCAAGCTCCCATGATGGAGGAGCAGTCATCTTATCCATCTGTACAATCATCATCTATCAAAGCATGCTTGACAGGGCGCCAACTTAAATTGACCAACACAAAAAGGAAATATAAATGAATTAGTGACAGCTCATAGAAATACAAAAATAAAAAGGGAAGAAAAATAAAATAGAAACATGAAGAAACGGCTTTTTGCTTGAAAGATAACCTGCACCATTGAGGCAAAGGGCAAAGAGAAAAAAAGAAATATTGGCTGCAAAAGTTCAAGCACGCGAGGTTCGCAACCATAAGCACTGAACAGGCCCGAAGTAAGGTGTTTGTCATGCTAACAACTTGGGCTAAAGTAGGTAAGTAAGTTCAATCTACTAAAGGCGCAAGAGAGAGACTCCACATAAAGTCAACACCTCTGCCATGTGGTCAAATTAAGCATTTTGTAAGTGCTTCCAATCCTGTTGAAATCACAATGAATGGGTAAATTACGTAATATTCGCTTCCAATTTGTCGCAGCTCATTTTGGCCTGCTTATAGCATAAAACCTGGGTTTGTTTGTTGCTTTTTGAGCCATGAGCTATAAGCTGGGTACAACACTCCTAAACCAAAATAAGCTACAATTCAGAATTTCAGATTGTACCTCAAGAGGTGCTTTTCAAGCTTCTCAGACTACCCCTCATTCATTACACTTGTCACGCATCACAAATTGGTGGTTTCTGTTTCTCCTTCCTTTTCCCAACTTCATTTCATTTTTTCCATCTCATTCAATGTTGGATTTAGATGATTCAAGTTGTGTTCAACTCAAAATTGAATTCTCTTTCATTTAAGATACACGAAGAATATATCTAGGTATTTTTAGGTCATAAAATTCTATGAGCAATGTAGTTCAATATACAAACAAATAAGTAAAATCTTGTTGGGTATATTTGTGATTTCAACTCTAAGAAATCTGATTCTATAAGTTGTAAAAAACGCTACATACCAACTTACTGGTTAATGCTTAAACATGTTTATTCCATAAGGTGCTTACAGAAAAAGTAAAAGCTGTGACTAACAAGCCGTCAAACCACGCTTAAGCTCATACCGTTGAAACTGACTCAATATCATCAAGTATGACAGTATATGATGACAAAAATCCTGCAAACCCGATATTGCGATCAAATCACTCAACACAAACCCCAAGCCAAGCCTAATCCAATAATCCAACCCCTACTTCACACGAACTCGTGCATGCGACATATCAAAGCATGCATAACAGCAATTACAAAAGGTTGAATGAACAGTTTCGATGGCCCCTTCATTAAATAGAAAGCTATTAAGCTACAAATCAGAGCAATTAAACGTCAGAAGAAGCACATACCAAGAGAGGGTGAAGGGAGGGAACTAACTTAATATATAGAATCAATCAGATCTGCGGATAAATCTAAGTTTCCTTGCCTGAGATATCGGCATATGCACATGTATAACGTTGTTAAACGCCAAAACTACCGACATAGGCACGAAAAAATAGGAGAAGAAATCTAGGGTTTGGAGAGTCCATACTGGGATTGGATTTGATACGCCGGCCTTTTGGTGTACCTGGTACTCCCCATTTCCAGATCAGTGCAGTACTTTCCCTGTCCAGTTAGTCGAGGGAAATTTTCTCACGCGCGTAAGAGGGAAGTGAGGTACACTCTCGTAGCGGTGGATGGCGGCTAGTCGCAGGCTGGCTTATTGCGTGGAATGAATTGTTCACACGCGCGGAGGGGAGTGTGCTAGAATCTTTTATCTTCATGTTATTGGAGCTGTTTTTTCAACTCCTAACAGGATTTCATCTTAAGACTCTAGGTATGTTGTGCGCATTTTACCTTTAAATTTTATAATTTTGGCACATTTTATCTTACCGTTTATTAATTTGTACTCAACTCATCGATCGATGATTTGGAATCCAAATTCTTAGACGCCCGTCAATACCAAAAACCACATTTCATTTACTTAAGTTAATGGGCAAACCATCAAGGCCTTATTGTATAAACATAGTTTTTTCTCTTCTTCTCTTTTTATCGTCGTGATGCCAAGTGTTCTTGCTGAAATCAATTAAACTAGTATTAATTACGTGCGTTACACACGGGTCTAATTAAAAGCTCATATTTATATGTCGAATATGAATAACAAATAATGTTGTTTTCACATTTTTATAAGTTTTTTTTACCACTCTAAGTAACAATGTTAAGAACCGATGTATTGACATTTTTATTAATAAAACTCACCTAGAACAGTATAAAAAGTTATGCGATATAAGAAAAAATATAATATGAGAGATAAGTATACATATATACAGATATATAAAAAAATATTTTCTATGACTTATAATAATGTAAAAAGGAGACTAATCTTGTTAGATTGTGAAAACATGTTAGAGTTGTGTAAATATTGGAACGTTTCAATATTTGAATAAGATATTAATTAGAATAAGATATAAATTTAAAATTTACGGAGAGAGAGAGAGAGATTTATTTTTAAGTGAGACATGCTGACGTGCAAGAGAGAGAAAAGCAAATTTTATATGATTGGTTAAATGTTAAATGGCATAAAAAGAGGCATGCCAAGTAAGAAAGAGAGTGGTGCATTCTCTCAGCTTCGGCTTATATATATTTGAAACCGAGCACAATTTTGCAAAGAAATAGCCCACTTGTTTGACCTCGAGAACTAATTGAATTGTTGCGAGCATTGGGGAGAAAATAACACGTTTGCTTGAGTAAAAGCCATCATCTTTCATAAAATGAATTTATACTCGAAGAGATCCGAACACTTGCCTCGGATCAACTACCATAAGATTAAAAAGGTCCGTTGAGCGTTGCAATCTCGCAAGCAAAATTATGTGTAAGCAATTAATTGTTCAAACTGACTCAACCGACCATCCAACTTATCACATACTGATTTAAAAAACAATCAATTCGTTTGGTTGGTTCGGTTTAGTTTTCTTAAAACTGATTGAATTCCAATCAAACGATACCTTATATAAATACAACTAAAATGTATTTAACTATAACTCGACCAGAGTCAGGAATTTAATATATACCCTACTTATGATTCCACCAACATTGATAAGAAACTACACCCTAACTTTAGTCGGTAAGCTCCACATAATTACTGACCATGAATATTATAAAGGTCCAATAATCAATTAACAGGTCCAAACAAGTCTAATTACTGCAAGCCTCAACCTATCAACTAGTCCAAACGGATCTCTTTGATCTGTCTAACAAGTCGGTACATCATTGAAACTGAAGATGTAACACCCCAGATTTTATTTATGGGGAATCACATAGAAATTTTAATTAGAATGGTATTATGACTTTGAATTAAATGATGGGACTAAGAGAATTTTTTGGAAGTACTTTTAGAGATAAATTTAATTTTGATATTATTTAGTCACTAATGTAATTAGTTTAGACATTAAAGACATACTTTGACTTTGATTAGGACTTTAAGTTGTATCAGAATTAGAAAGTATATGAGTATGAGAAAGATGTAAAAGTCTTGAGATATCACATGAGAGACAAAGGAAAAGAAAAAGAGAAAAGGCTTTTGGGTTTCAAGGATATAGTTGTGATTTATTTTAAGTCCCTTTTTTTAGGTAAGGATTTTCTCACGCGTTTATCCCATCTGAAATCTAAGTATTGATCTTTTCTTCAATTGATTTATTGTTTGAAGGGATTCATTAGTGCTCTAGAACCCTAGTTGCGTTCTTAATCGTTTTGATAAATTGATTATTGCTTTGATTCGCAATGTGTTGTTACTAATTTTGCAGTAACTTCAAGAGTCCATATTTTCTTCATTCTTTGTCCAATTTCTGTGTTCTTATACTTTTTGAAACCTCAAACAGACAAATACAACTTTATAGTTTTGATTTTTTTTCAAAATATAACTGATTAATAGTTGAAATCAAATCTAAATATTTTTACGCTTATATTTTTGCCAATTCAAGTCAACCAATTTCGATTTACCCTATCTGATGTGTTTCTCATTGGATTTTATTGTTCTTAGACGTCATGAGATCCTTGAAGAGTATTCTTCAACTTTATAGCTTAAGATTTTATCAGAATCCTTCTGTTTCTTGGTCGAAATGTTAGTGCAGACTTTTTTTTTATTTTTGACACTGTAAATTAGCCCACTTAAATTTACTCTATCTTTTTTATTTATCAGTGATTTTTGATAATTATAGACATTCTGGAATCCATAAAAAGTCCTCTCTAACTCTTTAGTTTAATGTTTTATCAAAATCCTTCTATATCTTGATCGAAATTGAGTTTGAAAGTTTTGGTCAGTATAGAAGAAGTTGTTTTGACACTTCAAATTGTGAATAGCAATGACCTCTATGTAAAGAGTAAAAGTTAGGCGTACCTTTAACTTGCGAATCATATAAAGGGAGCCAAGGATGGTTATCTTGATCTAGAAGGAGTCAACCACCTTTAAAGGTAGTTTTACCTTGGTGGATTATAACCCCAGTTATGCAAGAATTACGATGAAGTTTGAGTTTTTTGACAAGATCTATTACATAAGGAAATGACTAATATGTCCCATGTAGAACTTTGGCTTTATTTGACCATGAGATAACACATTATGCAAGGTATTCCCCACCCCCACACAAATTCCTTCCAGAACAAAAAGTAATTCATAACTCTAAGAACAAACAATTGACTTGGATGTGCCTAAGCTAATGGCTAAGTAGAGAGGAGTCGTTGATATACCCTTTATGTAGTGTTGAATGAAGTGTGAAACACCAGCTCATAGAGTTCCTAATTATCAAGATCTGGGAGTAATAGAGTCGGTCCACTTGGAGTGGATTTATACTTTTTAGGCTCTTGGAGCTTGTCCACTTGTAGTGGACTTTATTTTTGCTGAGCTTCTTGATCTTTTTTAGACCACTTATGTTGTATTTTGGGCTTTCTTTTGTCGTTTGGACTACTTGGGTCTTTTTTTAGCTTATTAAGCCATAGTTAAACCTCATAGGTCTTCTTTGGTTTCTTATAATTATCATAAGAAAAAGTCTCTTTTTTTTTTAAGGAAAATTTGCTGCTGCCACTAGGGTTTTAGGAAGATTCTTACATTATCTTCTATAGCGATAATTAATGGTCATAAAATATTTTAAGTGTCTTTGAATGGCTCCTCGTGTTTCCATGTTTGTAATAATTGAATAGCTAACTTTATTATCTGGTCTACTTGAAGACGTTTCTAACTTTTAGGAATTCCTTATCATTCTAAGCACATTAAAACCTTTTGACCCACTGTAAAATGCAGCTACCTATGAGAATTCATTACTTTCACATTCTATTGTCTACTTGCACAAGCTATTTGATTTCGTTAATTTTTAATTGAAAGTTAGTTCGTTGGTTTTGTATTTGCTATGTACCTTCTCTATATACTACTTATGATATAGCGTGCTTTGTACTTTATGAGTGAGTGCATGTCTTTATCTTTACTGGGCTTTGTACTCACCTCACCTAGTTTAAAATTACAACAAGTGTTTGGAGTTGTGAAAATGATTATAAGGCATGACTAAGTAAGAAACTTTCTACTGAAGAATTTTTCTTTTATACCTATTGCCTGATAGACGGTAAGAACAGGGTACTTCTCGCATAGTGCAATCACCTCTGTCACCAAAGTTCGGACTTGAAACTCCCCATTCCCCCTTGGATCTTATTTGTTTTGATGCTCCCTGCTTATTCATCAGTAGCACGTGAATCCTCCATTCTTAGTACCAAGAAGATCACGTCCCCTGACATTGAAGCTACCATGATTTAGTTTTTGGGTAAAGGGAAATAACAAGTGACTACTTTCATCCATGATAGAAAAAGTAAGCTAGAAATTCTCTAAAAATTCCAGCCTTGGCTCTCTTACATCCTCATCTCTTTTGAAGCAGTGTGCAACTCTAACTCTTAGGGTTTCAGGGTTTTTTTTTATCATGCCTTCTTGACTCTTGATCAAAGCCTCTTTTAATGCCTTTTTGGTTTTTTGCAATTTTATGCTCTTGTTGGAATCTCCTTGTGTTCCCAACCCATCCTGGTCGCACCCAAGGGCGTCAATGGTCAATTTTTCAATGCATTGAACTAATCAAAATATGCACACCCAAGTCACGCGTGTTCTTCACTTTGTGCGCGATTTTGGTGCTAATTTTCTTACTTCGCGCGTGACTCACAGAAACGCGCTCATCGCGCCTCGGCCCCTAATTCCTTTTTCTTTAAAAAAACATTGAATGACACCATGCCTTGGGGCAAATGGTTTGGTTTTGGCATCCCCCATGGGGTCAGCCTCGGCTTCCCCCGAGGGGTCGACCTCGGCCTCCCTCATGGGATGGGCTTTAGCCTTCCCCCCAAGGGTTGGCCTTGGCCTTCTCCCAAGGGGTTGGCCTTGAGCCTCCCCTAGTGTAACAACCCGGTCCATGGCCCCACCACAGGGCAATGCCTCCCTCAAAAGGGCTAGCCAAGCAGGTACTTATGAGTTCTTTGGCAAGGTCTTATAAGGGTCATCTCATACTATTCCACATCCGATGTGGGATATTACAATCTCTCCTCCCTATACCTTAGTGTCCTCGCTAAGGCTCGATCACACATAGCCCAGAATCTTCCTCTCTAGCAAATATGGGATATACCGGGCTCACCCTTCGTTGTCCCAACCATCCTCTTGATGTGAGTGTGCAGTATTTCGAGGGGCTCCGCTCGTAATGCTCCGGCATGAGGACCCTTCATAGTGGGATAGGATTTCTACCATAGAATTTATCACCACCTGGGTGACTTACATGACACTAGGCACGTCTGAGCTGCTACCACGTCCATTCACGTTACCGGTGATCATCGGTGCCCCCAGAACGATGACTCCCGGGTCACTCCGAGACGAAAACAGGTCTTTGGAGGGCATCGCACCAGTCCGCCTGGTAGTTGGTCACAGGGACCTTCCCTCGCCGTTGTGAGGTTCTCTCCGCGTCTCTTGATGCACCTTTGTGGGATTCAATAATGGCTTGGACCGGTGGCTAGGGCAATGGGCTTACTTTGATAATGTTGATGTTGTGTGGTCAGTCTTCTCAGATAGGTAGAGTGACACTGTGTGGGGCAGGCAACATGAATTTAGGAACCGGTAGTCCAACAGAGCACCGTTATTTTTGGATCCCCTGGTGACGTGTCACTCCCAGGGATGACATGTGGCAATTGATGACACAGGCATACTTTTGTCCATAAATAGTGGACTTTGGACTTCATTTTATGGACTTTTTGCTCATTCTCACAAAATCACTTTCTCATTCTAGAACTCAAGAGCTCTTTCTATAGAGAGAAACACAATTGGACATAGTCTTGAACATAATATTGGACCCTGACTTGGACTGTCGACTGCTGGCCCTGTTCGTCTCAACCTTGTCTCCATAGCACTGCCATTCCTTACGACCTGTCTGGAAAGCCTTGCTCTCTGCCCTTACTCCACCCTCACTGTCTCTCACTTCATACATCTGGAAGCTGACTCAGATTGCGTCTGTTATAGCACCTCCACGTAAGTACAAACCCATTTTCCTTGGCATCACCTTGTGATTGACCTTAAAAAGCTTAAAAGAAACCAAAGATGTGCTAGTTTTGCTCCACTTGTCTAAACGATAATACCCTAACTTTAAAAACTTTAGGCGTGTTAAGCAATCATCTTGTGGTCTGCCAATGAGTGTTTTTACTTTGTTCAGGTTTCGGGTGTTGTCCCTCCATAACCATTCAACCCCAATCATTTTCTTAAGCTGGAACCCTATGGGGTTAGGTTAGAGCCCAAAGGTTTGAACTGCAAGAAACCTGATAAAAATAATAAGGTTCGGGTGTTATTTTCTTCCACAAAACTTTACTTTCATGTACAAATCTTGTTTACCTATTTTTGGGAGTGGTTATTCCTTTTCGGTTGGGGTTGATCCTTTATTCCTGGCCAGTAAAGTCAGTGGCGACCTATGAGTTGGATGGCTTCATCATGCAATCACCTTCACTGAGCACACTAATTGTATCTTATTCTACTAAAATTTTCCCCTTTGAATGCAAGTGCTTCAGTTCTTCAACTGAACCAGGGTCCTCTCCTTATCTTTGGTGATTTTAATCAAGTAAAATCCCCCCGTTGATAAATATGGCAACCTCCCCGTCATTTTCTATTTCTCCGTCATTTGTGTCTCAGGCGAGCCAAACCAGATAACCCCTATCACCGGCCATCGTCACCTCCCAGCCTCTTTCGCGACCGAATCTCCATCATCACCGTAACCCACCACTGCCATGCATCTCTTCTCCATTTAGATAAGCCACTGTCACCTCGCTCGTCGACCGTGCTTCTTCGCCGGAGACAAAACAGAATCGACCACTACCGCATCACACAATTGCCTGCCTCTATCGTCGACGACTCACCAACCCCACCATCCAACCACCGCAAACCCCATCATAGTTCTGGAACCCACCACCACAAAACCAACTCACTACTGCCGGCCACAAATCCCAATGCACAACCCCGTGAATTTTCAACATCAATTTCATCGCCATTGATCCACCATTACTGTCAAGTCCACCACACCGGTCACCATTTACAATAGCAATTAACTAACATCGTCTGATTAACACATACGACAACAAGCTACAGATTTGAGGTTGTGCTTGTTGCAATTTAGTGGATTTAGTTCAAATTGGGTTTCATTTGTGATGAATTGATCACGAAAATGGTGTACAGTTTTAGAGGGGCTCAGATTTGGAATAGAGGGGGATGGTGTTGTGTAGACTCGTAGGTTGGAAGAAAGGTGGTGGGCTCATTGCTGGTAGACCGGTGGTGGGGGAGACTCACGGGCATCTGAGCAAATTTTTTTTTGTTCTTGTTGAACGAATAGTTTAACGATTACAATATTTTTTTTAATTTTAAGATCACATTTGTATTTCTAAAACTTGGTAGACAGAGATGGAAAGGGGAGGCGGACAATGGAGAATTGTAATTATGTGAGAAAAAAACCTGAGTACTTTGAATAAGAAAGTATTTTAATTATAGCACCTCAAACTACATAGTTTTGATAAACACAACTTATAAAACAAGTAGTTTTGGCTGCTAGGTTGGAAGAAAGGTTCTTGTTGACGTAGTTTTATTCAATTATGACAAATGAAATTTGAAATTCTTGAGTAGTCTACTTCCCCTCGAATGATGAATCCCATACTTAATTAAAAAGAGTACCTTGCAATTCCTAAAGGATCCAGAGTGTATCGCGCAGGAATCAACCCCTCGCATGATTCTTTAACACAAAGAAATCACAAAAAGGGTATGTTGCTGCCATTTTGAAAGGATTAAGAAGCACCAAAGTAATGTCTAAACCCAATGATTTAAAACACAGATAAAGGATCCCAGAACGAGGAAACACCGTTTCAATTGTCTCAATAACTGGATCAGTGAATTGATTGAAATTCTAATTTTACAATTTCAA
The DNA here is from genome assembly GCA_033070095.1 of Escallonia herrerae. Lineage (NCBI taxonomy): Eukaryota > Viridiplantae > Streptophyta > Magnoliopsida > Escalloniales > Escalloniaceae > Escallonia > Escallonia herrerae. The sequence continues at coordinate 99,663 of JAVXUP010002124.1, read as the reverse complement.
AATGCGAAATTGTCATCCCATTCAATCCAATCGGGATGCCCTGGACCTCACATGTCGCTTGGGAGGAGTAACATGAAGCTTAGAATTAGGGGTGTATTAAATATTCACTACGCCGAAATAAAAAGGGGAATTGATCTATGGTCAATTTCGTAACAAATAAATAAGAATTTATAGTTATAAGAGAATATATATATATATATATATATATATATATATGTATGTACAGGGCAAAGCGAATATGTTGCTAGCCTTAGGCAACTTGCCTAAGGCTAGCGGCCAAAAACTACGTCGTTTTATATTGTTTTGCCTTTTTTCTTTCTATTTTCTCTCTCTCTATAAACGCTTCCCCCTCTCTCTCTCTATAAACGCTTCCCCCCTCTCTCTCTCATTATCAGGTCTACCCACACCACATGATTGCTCTGTCGCCGGCCAACCACCGTATTGGCGATCCACAACCCTCATATCATCACAAACAACGGCTACTAAATAGATCCGCCACTGTTGTTCTTTTCCATCGCATGGCATCAGATTACACCACCGACATCTGCTCCGCCGCCGGCCCTCCTCCATCGTCGCTGTCACATGCATCTTCTGCCAGCCTCCATCGACGGTGATCCACCACCCCGACCATCATAAACAACTTCCACCATACCCATATAAAAACCCATCACAGTCAGCCCTCTCTTTGTGCCAAATCACATAACCGCACCATCACCTCGCACAATTGTCAGCCTCTTTCGTCGACGACCCATCAGTCACCACTGCTACAAACCACCCACCAGCCCAACCATCATAGACTGTCACCACCATGTAAAAACCCATCAATGTTGGCGTTCTCTCCTCCCACCAGATCACAAAATCAGCCACCACCACCTCGCCTAATTGCCGGACGCTATGGCCTGCCAACAAAGGAGACTAGCCTTTGATGCCGGAGTTAAAGACAGTGACAGCAACAGCGGCGACGGAATTTCCTACAGATTTTGTGGTTTTTACTGCGTGGTCAATTTCATCTACCATAAATTTAACACCATGAACCACTACATGAGTTTTCATCAAATTGTTGATCTACAAAGTGAGAATTAGGGCTTAACTGGTTGGGTATTTGGGTGGTGTTATGTGATAGATGATTCAGTTGAATAAGTGGTTGGACTCATGAAGAAACAATATGCAAAATGGACGAATTCATATTTTTAAAAAAGATTTAAAGACGAAATCCTACATAAGAAAGAGAAGAGTTCTGTACTCAAATTCATCAGGTTACCTCATCAATTTGTTGGGTACCTGTTAACTTTGTTATCTCCACTTGTCACAAGTGGTGGAGGTTGGAGATAGAAAGTGGTGGCTGAAGGTGAAAGCCAAATGTCAAACTGGAAATACAGGAGAAAACAAAAAGAAACACTGATTTATAGAACAACCACTAAACGATGTAATTTTAGTCACTAGCCTAAAGCTAGCAACATATTCGCTTTTTTCTACACACACACACATATATAGGTTGAAACATTTTCAAAAGCTCCCCTTAAACTTGTTAGTTAATTTATTTTTCGCCTTAAGTTTCCTCTTGTTGAAATTAGGCTTAAACAATTATTCATGATATTTTTTTAATTTTGTACTAAAAGAAAATTATTAACGAGTTGTTGCTTCACTCGCTCCACCAATTATCGCTATAAGTCACTCTAAAAATAATATACCAATGCTAAGTCAGAGTCCGTCGCTAAAAATTTTATTTTGGTCCAAAGAATAATTATAATTGAGAAAAAAAAAATGTTCTAGGCATTACAAAAAATGAAACCTTATCGGATCAAAGATGGTGATCGAAACACAAAACTCTATCGTACATTTATAAAACTCACAAATCCCACAACAGAACTTACGGTATTTTCAATGCCTTAAATATCTGGGTCATAGAAGATAAAGTTGTCTTAGAATTTTTTAAGAACCACTTTACAGACATATTTAAAGGGTCAGACCTGTTCAATCACCGTCGCATGATTCCTCATGCATCGATATGATCTCAGCTTTTTTTTTCTTCTCAAGAGGTTGAATTTATGGCACAAACCTATACTAGGAAAAAAGTGGAAACATCACTCTTTGACTTAGCTTCGTCAAAAGCACATGTGCTTGACAACATCCCTCCAATGGTTTACCAAAAGTACTGGTTATGGATGAAGGATGATATCATCAAAGGAGTTCGCTCTTTTCTTTGATCAGGCCACACGTTACAGAAGCCAATATCTCTTACATTGCTCTAATCCCCAAAGGGGAGAACAATATGTACCCTTCGGATCTTTGGCATATTAACTTTGTAGCACCATTTACAAGTTCATAGTTAAAGTCCTAGCTAATAGGTTCAAACGTGTAATCATCTTTCTAATCTCTGGGTCCCAAAATGCTTTTATTAAGGGTTGAGCGATGATAATGTCCTTATTATACAAGAACTCACCAGCATAACTTGAAAGGAAAAAAATAGGAGAACAAGGAATTACAGTAGTCAAGATTGACATGAGCATAGCATTTGACCACTTGAGATGGTATTTCATTGTAACAGTCCTTCTAAAATTCAAAAACATCCCTTTTTAGGTGCCCGGGTCATGCAATGTATCTCTTCATTTACCATTGTTATTTTGGTAAATGGTTCCCTATCTAATTGCGTTCACCCTGCTTGTGACAATCGGCAAGGGGGCCTGCTACCGCCTTTAGTGTGTCGTTTTTTTTTTTATGCAGAATTAGTTTGGCCTACTCGAAGGGCAAATGGCTAAACAAAGTGAAAGGGACTTTGTTGTGGAAACTCTTCACGTGCAGCTTCTTTTGAAGGATTTCTCATTATTATATTTTGGATCTCCAAACTACGCTTTACACGCAAGAAAAAACACAGGGGTAAATACATTTTGGCCCTCCGTACTGTAGGTCGGGAGAGATTTGGCCCCTTATTCTTTAAAAAAGTTATATTGAACCTACCTGTATTCTCTGAAATTAGGCACATTGGACAAGGTTGTAACAGAGCATGTTAAAATATCATATGCACCCCTTCCTTCCCTTATTGCCGCTGCCTTTCCTTTTTGCCCAACCCCCTCTCCCTCAAAATTTCCCTACCCAGCCCCCTTTGCAACTCCCTCAACCTTCCCCCACCCCTTGTCTGCAAAATATGTGTGGGTGTGGGTTTTATGTATGTGTAGTATGTGTGTGTGTGGGTGTGGGGGGTGGGGTGTGGGGGGGGTTTGGGTGTGTTTTTTTAGGGCATGTAGTGTGTGAAGTGGGTGTGGGTGCATGTTTTTGTTTGAATGTGTAGTGTGTATGTTGGTGTAGGGTGTGATTGTGTGAGTGTGTACACGTGTGTCTGTTTGTGTGCGGGTGTATGTGTGTGTGCGCGTGCGCGCAAGCATGTAATACCCGTGTGGGCACATACAATGGCAGGTGATGAGAGGGGGATGGAGAGGGGGAGGGGGAACTCATAATGTGTGTGTGTGTGTGTGTGTGCAAGTGACTATGATCATTCATGTTTGTATGTGTGCATGAATGTGGGTATGAGTGTATTCAGTGTTTGTGTGGGTGTTGGAGTGTGTTAACAAGTGTCTGTTTTATAGTGTAAACATGTGTGCCCGAGTGCCTATGTATGTTCGTGCATGTGATTGTGGTTATATGTGTATTCAATGTATGTGTGGATGTGTGATTGTGGGTGTTCGTGAAGGTGACTGTGATTGTGTGTGTTCAGTGTATGTGTTTGTGGGTGTAAGTGTGTGTTTGTGTATATTTGGCAGTGTGATTGTGTGTGCGGGTGTCTTTTTGTGTGTTTTGTTGTGTGATTGTGTATCTTTTCAAGTGTGATTCTGTGTATGTGCGCCTGTTTGTTTTGTAGTGTGATTGTGTGTGCGCGCGCGTGTCTGTAGTGTGGGTGCATGGTGGTAAGTGAATTGAGGGGGGGGACAATAGGGTGTGTGTACGTGTGCACTTTGAGGGGTGTGTGTGTGTATGTGTGTGTGTGTGTGATGGTAGGTAATGGGGATGGCAAGGGGTTGGGGTGAGAAGGAGGCAACCGTGATATGATTATGTATTAGAAGAAGGGTTTAGTTTTTAAAGGGTGATGAACAATTTTTGCTAAAAAAACAAAACATGTTTAAGTTGGTTGGTGTGCTCAATTGAGAAGGAGTAGAGATTGGTTTAGTACAATTTTTTAAAGAAGAGGGGGTCAAATCTCTCTCGGCCCACAGTACTGGACACCAATGTGCATTTTTCACAACAATAAACTCATGATATTTATGTCCTTTCTCAAGTACAACGACGTAGTGCTCCAGGTCAAAAGAAAGCTGGACTCTTACAAGATATTTCTTTTGCATTTAAAAAATATTATTTCTTCTGGCTACCATATGCTACAAGCATCTGATATTGATTTTTTTCCTTTTCTATTTCGTATTTCTTCAATATAAATAGTTGTAAGACTTGTTCAAGCTGGTTATGCCTAAACATGCTTTGCTATGTAACTGGGGAAAGAATCCTTTGATGATATATAAATTCTCCTGCTAAACTAAGAAAAGGCAACAATTCCAATAAATTTGTACAATTATTAAGGCTAAGCATCCTTTCGGTGAAACCTTTTGTGAATCTCCAAATTTGCCCATTCTTTATAGCTTTCGATTACTAACTAAATATTACACTTAGAAGAATATACTACCATAATACAGGATGCAATTTTAGACAACTCACGTATGAAGAGTTCTCTAACTTTCAAGGACCATTTTTTAGCCTTTATAAATTTCCACAAGGCTCCCATGTCCATTATTTGGTTATTGTACATGCATCTTAATAAAATGATAGAAATGGGAGCTCAATGTTGTCCTTTCACAAAATTCTACGTGCGTGCTCACTTCAAATTTACCAAGGAAGGCATACATTTAGGAGTGGACATGTTTTAAGAAGTGTGCATGTTTACAACTAATGTAAGTATTCAGAAATATCAAAATAATCCCATCATCCCATGTCTATTGTTTGAATGAGCTAATTACTTAGAGGTTAGGGAGTTTTGTGAAAATCTACAAAGATTTGGGTAAAATGTGTTCTTGAAAGTCGAAGAACTCATGAATATAAGTTGTCGCATAATGCAATCACGTGCAAAATGTGATTAATGATTGAAAGTAGTAAAGAATCAACAAAATTAAAAAGGTTAATTACGCTACGCACTCTGAGGTTTCCGTTTATTACTTACACCGACGCTCAACTATTAAAATTACACTGAGCTATGTATTTTTATTTTCATCTCCAAGAGTTAACAAAAGTAATTGATAGACCGTATACCTCTCAGAGAAAAATAATTTACCAAAAATCCCATCCTTTTTTCTTCTCTTCCTAACCATCCCTCTCTCTCACCCACAAGTACTATCCGTTTTCACCGCCCACCCCCACCATCACCACTAATTTTCACAAGCACTGCCGAGCCCAATCAAACTACAACCACAAAAAAGGGGGGCAAGATAGCCCAGATCTTTGGTGCATAATGTGTGTGTGATTGGGACAATTGTTTTGACGGTGGCCGGTGGGAAATGAAATGGTTTTGGTGGTGGGATGGTGTTTGGATACACAGGGAGAGGTTAGGGTGGTCGTCGGTGGTGGTCGCCAATGTGCATATGGAGTTGTGGTTCGATGGAGACCGATGAGAAATGGAATGGGTTTGATGGTGGGATGGTGTTTGGATAGGCGGAGACATATTAGGATGATCGTCGGTGTGTGCGTGTGTAATTGGAGAAGTGATTCGACGATGGCTGGTGGAATCAGTTTGGTGGTAGGACGGTGTTTGGATAGACGGAGAGAGAGAGATTAAGGTGAAATAAGAGAGAGAGAGAGAGAGTGTGTGTGTGCGTGTGTGTGTAATTAGGGCAGTAATTGACGGTGGGCTGTGAAATAGAGTTGGCTGTGAGACGGTGTTTGGATACGAGAAGAGAAATTAGGGTGGTCATCGATGTTCATATGTGTGCAGGGGCATGCGTGTGCGATGGGCAGTGGGTCGATAGTGGTGTTTGGCAGTGGGATAACGTTTACGTGGTGATCACCAGTGTGTGTGTGTGTGTGTGTGGTGGCAGGGCTGGGCGTTGACGGCGATGGCTGAAAAAGGGAAAGACATCTTAAGGGTAACCTCGGTAGCTTACCAATGTTTGTACCCTAACTTTTGTTAACTGTTCCTTAACATGAGAGAGTTTCTATAGTTAAATACAGTCGTGTGTAATTTCGGTCTAGACGGAAAATAAGAAATATAGAACATAATTATCTCAAACTAACTAAAATTTTGTATAGAGAAAAGTGAGGTAGTTAACTGTTATGATGGTCAGAGGTGACTGGTGGGTTGAAAGGTAACCAATTATAGCCACTATCTTTAATTGAATCCAAATACAAAAAAACGCCGAGCCTTAATAGTCAAAGAAACCCTCGGAGAGACAAACCTAAAGAGAGGCTTTAATCCTTTCTATCTCCCCTAGAGTTGTCAAACGGGCCGGGCGGCCCGCTGCCGGCCCGACCCAGCCCGAAAAAAGCCCGGGCCGGCCCGACCCGTTCATGAACAGGGCTGGCCCGGAGGAATTGGGCTTAGGGCCTGGGCTTGGACCAGGCCGAAAAATCTTAGGATAAGCCCGGGCCAGGCCCGGCCCGGTTCTGGCCCGGTTATCCGGCCCGATTCTGGGCCCGGTTCCGGCCCCACCTGTTTGAATTTTTTGTTTTTCCCCCTTTCTCCCCCCTTTTTCTCCAACGGATATATTCCCCCAAAATTCCACTTTTACCCCCCCAACAGCAATATAACGGCTAGTTTGGGGGGTATTTTAGTCTAACTTAATTTTTTCAACTCCTTTAAAGGTTTTTACACTCTTACCCTCCCCAACAACTATAAACGGATAGTTTTTAGGGGTATTTTGGTCTTTTGTGAAGTTTCTAAAATCTATAAATTCACACCATTTCTCTCTAATTTTTCACACCAATCTTCTTACTCTCTCTTATCTAAACATTCTATATTTCTACAAGCTTTGCTACTATTTCCCTCTCCAATTACTACTCTTGCTAATTACTACTAGTATTTACTAATTAGTACTCTTGTTTATTAATTACTACTCTTGCTAAATTCTAATTACTAACTACTACTCTTATTAATTTGTTACTCTCTAATTCTTTTGTCTAGTAATTAGTAATTAGTGAATTTTTATTTATTAATTACTATTACTAAATGCTTTTTAATTACTAACTCTCTCCAATTGGATCAGAATTATCCTCAGTGATTAATATTTGTTACTCGTTCATTCTTTTAATTGTTATTTCTTATTACTACTCTTATACTTGTGTATTTAGTTACTCTTACGAATTTTGATTTCCAATCTAGTAAAAAAGTTTAGCGTGAAATATGGCTGGATTATTGAAGAAACTGAGGCGTGGATCATCATCACGAAAAACATCATCATCATCGCAAGCACAAGCGCCAGCGCCACGGCCATCACAAACACCAATCCAAGCACCAACACAACCATTCGTTCCTGGACGAATGAGTACAGGCTGTATGATAGATACCCAAGCCAATTGGGAGTTCAATCAAAACATTCCAGATTTTGAATACACGCCTGATGAAGACCCCCCGCATTATAGTCAAGGACGCAGCTCGGTTGGCGAAGCTACTACTCCGTGGCATAATCTCAACCCTATGCCTGGTCATGATGAAGAAGGGCCGAGCAATGCCTCCGGTAATGAGCCAGAAGTCCAAAAGGGGAAAAAAAGAAAGCCGAGTGTTGGAATCATTTCGATGTAGTTACGGTGGACGGCATCCGAAAAGCTCGATGTAAGTACTGCGCTAAATTATTTTCGTCTGGTAGTGGTAATGGACATCTTAACAGGCATTACCCTCTGTGTGCACCTCGACAAGGCCACGTCGAACCTACCCAAACGCAGTTATCTTTTGACGGTAAGTTATTTGTTTATAATCAGCGAGAGCAAAGAGACGGTCTCGCTGAATTTGTTATTCACGATGAACAAGCCTTTTCTTTTGCCGATAATCCTAAGCACTCTAGATATATGAACACATACGTTCAACCTTTGTACAAAAAGGTTCATAGAAACACAACTAGATCCGATGCACTCCGACAGTACAATGCTGCTAAAGCACGCCTTATCGATTATTTCGATAAATTTGACGGTAAAGTTAGTCTTACTTCTGATATTTGGCAATCTCCATTTACTTTTGTTAGTTATTCTTGTGTGACCGCTCATTGGATTGATGCAGATTGGGTTATGCACAAGAGAATCATCGCTTTCGAGCTCTTTCCTTTTCCGCATGATGGAATGAACATTGCTACTCTTATATTAAAAGCATGTACCACGTTTAAATTAAAGGATAAGATTATGAGTATTAGTTTTGATAATGCTTCTAACAATACAGCTGCTGTTGATGCTTTAAAGGAGAGCCTCAAACCTGTACTTTCTGGTGAATTATTTCATGTTCGTTGTGTTTGTCATATAATTAATTTAATTGTTCAAGATGGTTTAGCTGCTGCAGGAGATATTCTTGTCAAAATGAGGGGTATGACAGCGTATGTTAATAGCTCGAGTCCGAGAACACAACAATTTAAAACGTTGTGTGTTGAATATAATATGCCTCGCAGGAGAGCAGTTACAGATGTGGTCCACAGGTGGAACTCTACATACCATATGCTTTTACACATTCTGGCATACCGAGAAGTCTATACGCATTTTCTACTAACCCAGTTCCCAGCCGGCTTGCCAACTCAAGAGGAATGGCAGATGGCCACATACCTAGCTGAATTTTTGGAGGTATTCTACACGTCTACCAATTTATTGTCTGGTACGTACTATCCCACCTCTCCTCTCGCTGTAATAGAAATTCTCAAGATGGCTACAATGTTAACAAAATGGAGATATATAGGACCCTTTAGGGAAATAGTAAAAGTGATGGATAAAAAGTTTAATAAATATTGGAGTAGACTGCCTGTTATTTTTGCTGTGGCTACTTGTTTAGATCCTAGGTTAAAGTTGCATGGCGTGAACGCCTCGATACAAGAGATATCGAAATTAATGTGCTACACAGCAGAGGAGACAACCGCACTCACAGCAAAAGTGAGCAAGAGGTTTGAGGAATTGTTCAACCTCTATCGTAATTCTGCTGACGTGCGCGGGCGAGCTACATCATCCACTGTTGAGAGGTATTATGCGCCATACCTTAAGGGCTTTGAACATCTAGTAGCAAGACAACTACCAGGTGAAGGTACTTCTAATTCGGCAGGTTCGTCTACTTTTTTCTCTTTTAATGAGATTGGTGTATATGCAAATACTGATCATTATTCTGATTTATCAATGCAAGAACAGGTTAATTTTAATTTGTTAAATTTTTGGAAACAAAATCAAAACATGTATAAAACTTTATCCCAAATTGCACGGGATGTACTGCCAGTGCAAGCCTCCACGGTTGCTTCAGAGTCGGCATTTTCAGCCAGCGGGAGGGTTTTGGATGACAGGAGGAGTCGTCTTAACCCCGAGTCGCTCGAGCTATGTGTATGTTGGAAGGATTATCTTGATGCGAAATACCGCGAGCAAGATAAACCGATTGATGATAGGAAGAGCAGTGACTCGGATATTGAAGTACTTCCGGATGATTAGGTAATTTCTTTTTATTTTCCTTCTCTTAAGTTTTAAGAATAAATTTTTTCACAAAATATACTTTTTTTTCCATATATATAAAATAAAAATTTACAAGCAAGATATATATTTTTTCGTATATATAAAAAAATAGGTAACTTCGCCTGTTTGTTTACAAGCAGCCGGTCCCAAGCCCGGATAAAAGGAGGAGGGCCTATGAACACATTTATTTTTCTATACTTATTACTAAAGATCGTCTCGAGAATTAACATGTATCAATCCCGGGTTTTCGGCCAATTAGTTTGAAGTAAAATATCAAATAGTAGAAACAGTCTTTCTTAAATAGTAATAATTATTATGTGTTCAGATTTTATTAATAAAGATCACTAAGAAGAGTAAGAAAAGATTTAACATATAGCAAAAAATAAAATGAGAGACAAATAAATATATCTATACATACATACATATATATATGAATATTACATATAATGAAATAAAATTAGATTTGTCAAAATTTAAAAATTGAACATGCCTAAAGATGAAATTTAAAATTGAATAACAAAAAAATTAAAAAAAATTAAAAAAAAAAGGGCCCGGGCCAGCCCAAGCCCGGCCCTAGAAATTGGGCCTAGGGCCAGGGCTTGAATCGGGCCTAGCATTTCTCCTCAGCCGGCCCGGCCCGGATGGCTGCCTCCCTGGCCCGGCCCCGACCCGGTTTCGCTTCAAGCCCGATGGACCCGGGCCGGGCGGCCCAAGCCCGGCCGTTTGACATCTCTAATCTCCCCACAATCTTCCTTTGTTTTCACACAAAATTCACAGGCGAGCTATAAAACCTTCAACCAGGAAGGGCAGAATGGTGGCACCACCGCCAAACCGACCTTTGGAATCCATAACCACCAAACAAAGTTGAATCCAAGAGTTGAGGATTTGTCTTCATCCCTCCACCACCCGCATCCGCCATCGACACTTTCCTACCATTTTCGTCCTCTTTTTGGCAACAGGGGCTGCCTTTTTTTCTGTTACCTTAAAAAGGGAAACCCGTACTCGACACAATGTCGTCCCTCTTAAAATCTCAGTAGGCAATCGGCTTCAGGCTTTCACAAGGCACGCTTATTACACTTTAACCACCCAGGTAACAACAATACAATCCCGTCCACTCCAGCTTTATGTTTGCATGCTGGACTCGTTAAAGACGACAATGATCATACAGCTATTCCTTAATCCCCGCCTTCAATTATGCCTACCTTCTCACTTATTCTTCTCTTCAATGCCCACACACGTTGCAGCTTCCAATTCCATTCTCGCACATGTAGACACTCAATTAAAACACCTCTGCAGTGCACCCAACTCCCAATCATCCGATGCCATTTCGTTTTTCCACCGTGCTGTCGAACTGGGTCACATCCCATCTGGGTCCGCCTGCAACCTCCTCGTCAAGACCCTAGCAAGAAAGAAAGAGTACAACTTGGTTCTTGAAGTTTACACTAGGATGACCTGTGCTAAGATTTCACCCAATTTTCTCTCGCTCGCCGCTTTGATCGAGTGTTTTGTGCATAGCCACAAAGTAGGATTGGCAATTGGGGTTATGGGGATGATACTCAAGCGCGGTTTTAGGGTTAATGTGTACCTTGGCAACGTTATATTGAAGGGTTTATGCCAAAATAATGAGGTTGTTAAAGCTATGGAGGTGTTTAGGGGTTTCGATAAAAGTTGCGTGCATCCGGATATTGTGAGTTTTAACACCCTTATTAAGGCACATTGCAAGGCAAGGAAGCTGGAAGAAGCTTTCATTTTGAAGGTTGAGATGGAGGCGGCAAACTGTGCTCCAAATTTGGTTACCTACGCTATTTTAATTGATGGTCTCTGTGAGGTGGGTAGGATTAGTGGGGCGAGCGGTATGTTGGATGAGATGAGGATGAAAGGGATGGATGCAGATGTACTTGTGTACAATAGGCTTATCAGTTGTCTTTGCCGGGATGAAAAGGTTGACAAGGGGAAAGAACTTTTAGATGAGATGTTAGCAAAAGGAATCTCTCCCAGCGGGGGTACATACAGCTGTTTGATGCAAGGTCTTTGCAAGACGGGGCAGTGGAAAGAAGCCATTGAAATGTGGAATGCTATGATGGAACGTGGATTGCACCCTGATGTTGTTACTTATACGGGTCTAATTCATGGGCTCTGTAAAGATGGGAGGGTAAAGAAAGCTACAGAGTTGCTGAATTTAATGGTAGAGAAGGGTGAAGAGCCAAATAACATAACTTACAATGTTCTAATCAGTGGACTGTGCAAGGAAGGATCAGTGGTTGATGCTTTTAAAATTTTGGAAATGATGATGGCAAAGGGGAAGAAGCCTGATGTGGTAACTTACAATACACTGGTAAGAGGAGTTTGTGATAGTGGGGAGTCAACTACTCATTAAAACTGTTTGATCTGATGTGGGAGGGAAATTTTGTTGAGCCGGATGATATGACATATAATCTTCTTATCCAAGGACTCTGCAAAGAAGGACGTCTTAGTGAGGCATCAAATTTCCATCACAAGATGGTTGTTAACAGGAAATCTGGTAATATAGTAACTTACAATGTGCTGATAGGAGCTTATCTAAAGGCAGGAAATGTTAAAAAGGCTATAGGAGTATGGAAGCAGATGCTTGAACTGCGCATGGTTCCAAATTCTTATACATATAGCCTTGTAATAGATGGATTCTGCAAACTAAAAATGACTAATATTGCAAAAGGTTTCTTTTGCCGAATGAGAACTTTTGGGCCTGGGCCAACTTTGTTTGACTACAACACATAGATGGCAACTTTGTGCAAGGAGGGTAGTTTGGAGCAAGGAGTGAGGCTGTTTGAAGAAATGAGGAACGACAACTGTGAACCAGACATCATATCATTCAATATTATTGTTGATGCAACTCTCAAAACTGGGAATTTTCTGGCTGCCAAAGAGTTCCTCACGGATATGCTTCGAAGGGGCTTGACCCCTGATGCTTGGACTTTCGGTGTACTAATCAATAGGTTGTCAAAACAAGGACAGTTGGAGGATGCTAAAAGTATGTTTGAGAGAATGGCTGGTTGTGGATTGACACCGGACGCCTTTGTATATGGCTCTTTGCTGGAAGGCTTAAGTGAAAAGGGTGAAACAGATGAACTTATCAAATTACTTCATCATATGGCTGCTGAGGGTGTTGTTCTTGACTCAGGATTAACTTCTACTATCTTGACATGTCTCTGTTGTATTCCAGAGGATCTCGATATCGCGGAGATTTTGCCAAATTTTTCCAAAGAAACTCCAAAAGGATTGAGCATTACATGCAATGAGTTATTGAAGAAACTCCATAACTCTCACCCTGAGCTTCAACTATACGGGTCTTGATATTTTAGCAGTCCAAATGCTTGCATAGAGCCACTACTCTCTCAAGTAAGTCATACAATAATTTGTGTGAACGTGCATTAGAGCATGCTTATTTACTGTTTGTCACGAAATACCCATTCAGTTTCTCACGAAATAGCCATTCATTGTAGATCACTACCATCTGGAATATGTATATTGGAAAAGCTGTCCCTTTCCGTCTATGTATCTCCGTCTCTTTTTTTCAAGTTATGATTGTTTTGGTGGATGTTCAAGGCTTGTTTTCTTTTTTGCTCTGTAAATAAATGACATGCGAAACGTAGTTTTCTTTCTTTCTCGTTGTTCCTTTTGTTTGGTGCTAGATGTTAGATGAATTTCAGACATAATTTAGGTTATGTTTATAAGATGGTCTTAAAATTTAATTCCTTTCTTTTCTCTTTGCTGGGATGAGGCGGATGGAGTAATTCAAGGAAGGTTGTGTAGGAACAAAATTTTTGATTGTATGCTTCGTCACTTTTAAGGAAAATCTGTTATCTGTAATGTCTATCTCTTTCCACCTTGTCCTGCGACCTAAAGTCTTTATATGCGAAAGCTGTGGTGAAGCATGATGTACATTGTTGGCCATTCTCTAATAGCTTAAGCTTTAAGAGGGGATGGTAACTTAACATGGTCTCTGAGCTCACGTTGCAAGATCTCGGGTTTATTGTTAGTGCTATATATACCACATTGTTTGATTGTGGACTTGGTAATGCACCTTGAATTGTCTCCCATGCCCAATCTGGTGCTTGCACGTGAGGCGAATGGTTAAGCATGCTCTTCATAGTTGGGCCATTCTCTAAAAGCTTAAACTTTTAGAATAGATGATAACTTAAACAATTATTATGGGTTAAATGCAGTTATGTCCCCTCCTTTTTACACTATTGCAAATGACTCTCTTACGTCGAAGTTGCAATTCTATTCCCTTGCTTTACCAAATATTTTCCCTTTGCCTCAATATACAATTTATTCCAAAAATGCTCTTTAAGTGGTCATGTGCTGTGCGTGTGCCATTAATAAAGGCCAACAATGTATGTTTAAGTAGACATAGTTTGATAAACATAATGAAATCATAAACTTATCATGCACATGCTTTCTCCTCTCTCTAAACCGCCACAACCTCTATTTCTACAGCCCACCATCAAGATTACAACCTTTTGTAATCAAATCACTTTTTCGAAGCCCCAGAACAATGAATGTCTAATTCATTAAATCAATTACAAACCCTTCTCTCCTGAAAAACAAACTTTTCAGTTCTCCTAGTCTCCATTTAGTCCAAAACAGAACATTTCCATTTTCACCAGTGTGATTATATCCTTACTTGAAAGAAAGACAGCTAGACCACCCAAACTCAAATTAGCAAGCATAGCAAACCAGCAAAGTAAAGTTTTACTTATCTACTAAGAGGAAAGGCTATTAAGTCCTAGCCTTTAGTGTAAATAATTAAACGGCTCAGTGTGGTGTGAGTTTGCGTGTATGCGTGCGCGTGTTTGTGTGCGAGAGACAGTGGGATTGAGCAGTTGCTTACCAGAGAGAGGAAAAGAGAAGGTGAGTGTGACCCCCATGAGAACGAACATGAACATGAAGATTTTCCTTTGAAATTAAGCCATTTAATAGAGTTTTTTTTTAGATAGCTTTCCTTACTAAAACTCTATTTCATGCACTGGAAGCCCCCATGATCACAAGTGGTGGACAAATTGGAGTTCGTGTGGTGCACCACTGGGGGAGGAGAAGGAGCTGGTTATGGCAGGCAGTTGTTTTCCATGATTTTTGAAGAGTAATACAGTGAGGAGAGAAAAATGAAAGGTTTTAACTTATTTTAATTTTGCGCATGAAGTGGCATTCTTGTCCTGGTGAATGGCGCATGCAAGCACATCACATCTTAAAGGGGCACTTTTTTGGTTCGATTCTCCTTTCCGGCCACGGGGCAATCAATCTCGTAAAGCTAGGAAATAGGATTGCAACTTTTGCAGAGGGAGATATTTACAACGCATGAAGACTTGCATCTAACCCTTCATCCTTAAAAAGAAATATGCCTCCATTATTCTATTTGATTGGCCGTCTCTCCAACAAGGTTATCCCTATTTTCTTATGAGCATCATACATCTAATTGTTCTGTTCTGAACGATTTGATTGGCCATCTACTTGAAGCTTTTAATGTTTCAGTACTGAAACTTTTTGAAGTCAGATAAGAGACTACTTGCAGCGTACGATGAATTACTATAAGTTACTTTGGGTGGCATACTGATTAGAAGTGCCAGACACATCCTGTGATTAGTCAATTTTATATTCCGTTTATGTTTTATTGAAGGCTTAATTGCATTGTAAAGCCTGTGTTTGGCAAAGAACTGCAACGAAAATCGTAAAGTTTACAACTCGACACCCAAGACCCCAAGGTTTGCGATCTGTTGCAATCTTAGGATTTCACTAACGGGGGTCAACGATTCCGTTACTTTTTTAGGGTATTTCTGTCTTTTAGGTTATTTTTTAAAAACAAATCAGTCAATAAACTTTTTAAACCAATTTCGACGGATGAGATCAAAGTAGAGAAAGGGTAGGATGGTAAACTTCCATTTCTCCTCTTTCTTTTCTTCCTTTTCCTTTCTCTTTCTCCTCTTTCTTTCCACCACCCGTTTCTTACCACCACCTGTCCACTACCTCACCGCCGATATTATCCCCATTTGTGATTATCAAGTCTAGGTTTTCTGATGGGATCAGATCTGAAATAAAGCTATGATTTTCAAGGAATCTTATTTTGAGAGTTGCAAACTTCTCATAATTAGATCTAGCACTTCAGATCGGAACATTGAGTTTAATGACCGTGGACTCTTGTGATGACAGCGCGGCGGTGGTAGTAGATGGGATGCAATGGCGACAGGGGTTGACATGAGGTGATGTGGTTGACACATCGCAATGGCAGTAGGTGATAGGAGGCGAAAGGATGACTAAGTGGCGTTTTGAGAGTGGAAGGAAGAGACATGAGGGTAGATGTGGGGAAGGGACTGAGGGAGCAAAGAGATGGAAGGCAGTCGGTGGTTGAGGGCGGAGGTGCAGTGGTCACAGATGATGTGTTTTTCAACACCCACCACCACACACTATTATGGCAAATCTCTCTATCTAACCCACACAAAGTCACAATCTGCAACGAAACCACCATTGATGTAGGTGGGCAGGTGGAGGTGGGGAAGTAAGTGGTGGTGGAGGTGGAAGAAGCAGGGTTTAGCCAAAAGAAATTGAAAAGATAGAGACATTTAAAAGGTAACGCAATCATTGACTCCCGTTGATAAAATCGTGAGATTGCAACATATGGCAAACCTTGGAGTCTTGAGTGTCTAGCTTTAAACTTTGGGGTTTTCATTGCAGTTCTTTGCCAAATACAGGGTTTACAGTGCAATTAACCCTTTATTAAATTGAGCAAGCTAGACCTTAATTTTTTGAACACTAAATATACCTGCTCCTATGTAACATCCCTCTGCAAACTAACCTAAGGAGGTGAAAACCAATGTGCACCAGCTGCACAAAAGGGCCAAAGTTCGTTTATATGCTTGGGCACTTTGATAACTGTTGTATCCATACCTTATTTTTGCATTTTAAGCTTCTGTTGAGTATTTATGTGCTTGGATTGACCACGTACTAAGGAGCCCCTCGTTGCTTATTTCAGGTTGCACACTCATATGTG
The DNA here is from genome assembly GCA_033070095.1 of Escallonia herrerae. NCBI lineage: Eukaryota > Viridiplantae > Streptophyta > Magnoliopsida > Escalloniales > Escalloniaceae > Escallonia > Escallonia herrerae. Next base: position 82,985 of record JAVXUP010002124.1, on the reverse strand, counting down.
CAGGGATAGTCCTGAACTTCTCATCAAGTAGCTGAAGCATTCTATTATGTGAAAAGAGGGCACAATATCTGCACGCGGTATTCATGAACTGAGAGATTACTGTTTGTCAGGCTTCATTCATTTTTCTGGTTGAGTAATTTTTTATATCTAAATACAGGGTAACAAATATGTGGCACGCCAAAGGGGACTTCCTTCGGACTACACAAAGACACCTCTCGTTCAGCTCAATTCTCATTCATCAGCCCTCATTACCTGTCCAAGCAAATCGAAGGAGTTGGAGACTGATGCACACGAGTTGCACGTCAAAGCACGCCAAAACTTTTGGTCCTGCACTGGAATTCTGCACACAGAGCCTGGATGTTGCAAGAGCATAGGTCTGCTGCACCCAAAAGATCAGTAGCCATTTGCGAACATTGGATGAGCCAACTTCTTACGAGAATTTCAGCAAATACCTCGAGGACAACCCTCAATGGAGAAAGGGCATGGGAGGGTGCAAATGAAACAATTTGCTACGATTTTAGAAACAGCACCAGAGGGACTTGTACTTCCACAGTCTTGGTTGGAATTTAATTGGCCTAGGTATTCTATTAACAGTGAATTGGTATGGTTGGATAAGCACAGAATGGATGAGGCGATGAAAGAATGATGGTACCGTGGTATTATGCTGGGGAGATCTGTTGTTTGAACCGTGAATCTGAGAGATGAGGAATGGGGATGAGAGCAATCGGCATAAGTGGCTTTTGGAGGTGAGAGAGCAACTATTTCTCCCTGCACCTTATTTAACTTTTTGCAAATTTATATATATGTTTTGAACATGTAAGCGTCAGCTTTACTCATTGTTCTTGTCCTAGTTTGACTTGTCAAACTATACTTATTTTCTTTGATTTGGATCTGTTTGAATTCAGTTCAATCTTGAGATGTTTGAATTCAATGGAACAAATTTGTAAAAGGTCAAATGGAAAAACTCGATAAATTATAGGGAGTACTATGTTTTTCTTTTTCTAATGTTCCATCATGTATTCCTCCATGTCATAACTTACTTGGTCTGGACAAATCCAATTAAGGGGGGTAGAGGGCGGGGGCTGAGAGGGGCCTAAGGATCAGGCTCTTATGTAACTGTGTCACTTGCATTAATAGTTGTGTATTATGTGATGAAGATTGTACATGTGTCATATGGATTAACCATTGTATATTATGTGGCAAAGATTGTACATGCCGTAAATAAGCCTCTTAGGAAAAATTGGGTGCAGATATTTTCGCACCCTTCTGCAAAATCATTCATGGATGTCTTATTTGCTCCCACAATACCTATGTTGTCTCTCCTCTCTATTCTCTCACCCCCGCTATGCAGCCCAAACTCCTCTCCATCCGGTGCCTCCCAAGTCCCACCACAACCATCAAAAACCCAATTCTTAGCCCCCTTCTTGGCCATATTGCCATGAATTTCTAACGAATCATATGCTTAGATTACTTGCAATACATCGAGAAAAGGGGTCCATTTACCTTTTCAAATGCTGGAATTATAATTTTGAAGACCCATGTAGGGTTTGAAGGTTCTTGATTGTGATAATATCACAGTTCCAGATAGAGTAAGGGAGAAGAGAAGGAATGTTGGGGGCACAAAAGAAAAGCTCCAAAATGTAAAATGGTGCAGAACTAGTCATTTGCCACATGTGAGGAACTGCCTCCCATGTTTTCCTCCAATTTGAAGTAGTTTGGCCTGTCTGGTTTGGTGGCGACCATGGGTTATGTTTTGATTCACCTTATCCCAGCCTCTCTGCTTAGTTAATAGCCTGGCTCCTTAACCCTGAGGCACCTAGAGGGCCTTTATCTTGCCTTCAGCCGTATGGCTTTTACGATTTTACCTTACGGTGCATTTGGCTAAGTAGGAATCAAGTAGATTTTCAACAATCTAGATTTTGTCCCGTTACTTTCCTCGGGACATATCGGCCGTAACTTGCATTCGAGTCTTAAAGCGTTTGCAATGGACATGTGATTTTGCATTCTTCTCCTTCTCATGCATCAGTTTTCCAGTCGATTTCTTCTCGTCTAGTGTGTGTTGGGATCTGTCACGTTGTAGTGTCGGAATTGCTTTTGAAGCCCTCACTTGGGAGGGCTCACGGGTGGGGTTGTTGGTTCGTTCAGTTGTGTGTGTTGATCGTTATCTTGTCTCTGTGCTGGCTCTTAGACACATTATTCACTAGGCTTTAGATCATAATACCTTACATATTACATAATCTACTAATGATGTGCCTTTGTTGTCTCACTTGGCAGGAATCGTTGATCCATCTACGTCAGGAACACCTGTTCTTTTCTTTATTTCTTCTACAAGTTAGCAAATGGTCAGTGTTGTTCTATTGGCTAGACAACCCGGTTGAACGGTCCTCGAGGGCAACCGGGAAAGAATCACTAGCAGTTACCACGGCTCCTTTGAAAACTCTAAAAAAAGACAAGCATAAGAAGGAGAAAGCACCAGAGCACCTCCGGGAAAAAGCCAAGCAGCAACCTTCGTTAAAGGAGTTAGAAGGAAAGGTATACCCCTTCCCAGATTTTGACGTACCGGGCATACTTTACTTTCTGCTTTAGAAGGGAATCATCGAGCTACCAGAGTCAAAACGTCCGTAGGAATCAGGGCGAGTCAATGCAGCGAGGTACTGTGAGTATCACCGCATCCTTGGCCATAAGACTTAAAAATGCTTCGTACTCAAGGAGTTGATTATGAATTTGGCCAAGAAAGGAAAGATCGAGTTAGACATTGATGGGGTGGAAGAGTCAAATCATGCCTCAGTCATCTCAAGTGACGTGACTCCTTCAAAGGGCCCGAATACGTCAAATGATGCGTTGACAATGGGGGCACGGATGATGACTATCCAGTTTGGAACGTTGGACCCCGTAAAACTTCAACTCCCTCAGAAAATATCTGAAGTGTCAACTCAAGCTGACCAGTTCATGGATACGAACGACGATGGATGGACTCTAGTCACGCGGAGGAAACCGAAGAAGCAACTAGCAAATCCTTTGCAACAATTTCGTCGAGAGAAGAGGCGAGCTAAAAAAGGCAAGCAGCAATGTCGTAAGGGGAGGAGGCACGCTGCTAAGAAGAGTCACGGGGGAGTTGACAAAGGTTTTCGACAGGACATGCCCAAGCCGATAACCCTTAGACACTTCTTTCCAATTGGCTACTTGAAAGATGAGGTGGTAGGAACTGTCTGCATGGTCTCTGTGCATGAAGACGAACTTGACTCGGATGAGGAGGCTATTGGTGAAGACAACGAGAGCATGCTGACTTCTCTACAAGGCTTACCTCTGTGGTTCACACTTCAGGAGATGCTTGACCTACCCCAACCAACACACGAAGTGCTAAAAAAGGTTTTAGAAGATCCTAAGAAGTACAACTTTGCCATTGGTAAAATTGATGACCTTAGGACTACACCCGCGACGTGTACATCCTGTTGCGCATCTATCACCTTCACAGAAGAGGACCTACAGTTGGGTTCCAAGCCTCACAACAGACCTCTCTTCGTTTCAGGTTATATCCGTGAAAGAAAGGTAAACCGAATGCTCATTAATGGAGGATTGGCAGTGAACATCATGCCAAATTTCATCATGAAACAAATTGGAATTACAATGGATGAACTTTCCAAGAGTCGACTAGCGATACAAGGCTTCAAACAAGGGGGCAAAGGGGATGGACATGATTCGTCTCAGGCTTACGATCGGGGAGTTAAAGTCATACACTTTGTTCCACGTTATTGATGCCAAGACGTCTCATAACTTATTGCTAGGCTGACCTTGGGCTCACAAGAATGGGGTGGTGCCATCCACTCTTCATCAATGTCTCAAATTCTACAGGGATGGAGAAAAGAAGGTTGTATTGTAGACCCTTCGCCGAAGTAGAGTCTCATTTTTCAGATGCAAAGTTCTACATGGAGTCCGAGACTTCGCAAGAATGTCTTCCGACAGACATTTCCTCCATAAAGAGAAAATGAACCCCAAAAGGGGAAACAAGTAATGGTGCCTTCACAACCAGAAACTAAAGGAGTCTTAAAAGACTCGGTATCACGAGAAAAGAAGCCACCATCAAAAGAGGCACAAAAAGAGTTATCTGTCTTTAGGTACATCCCTGTGTCTTGAAGAGCAGAGGGACAATCACCCTTTGTTGAACTGGCCGAGATGAAAGAAGTCAAAGTTCCAAGAGTCCCAAAGAAGGTAGGCATCTAGGCCCTCAAAGAAGAGTTGACTGTACCGTTGACAACCATTGGCACCGTCAGGCTACCGCTAAAGAGATTTGTCGAGCCTTCACAAAACATGGCCAAGTATCTGTATCTGCCCTGCCCTCCGTGAACACTTATGAAGGTTTTGATGCTAAAGCTCAAAAGCTGGTGAAAATTTTGGGTTATGACTCTGAAAATTCGGCACCCCTCGGAGAACTTAGCCCAGAATTAACGAGTGAAAAAGTCCACGGACTTAATGAAACCAAAAAGAAGTTAAGACAGCAAGGGCACTGAGTCAGTCCGCCAAGGACGGGTGTTGGTTATGAACTTAATTGACCTATTCGGGTACCCCTGAAAAAAAAAATAAAGTTAGCACAAAGTACATCACTGCCGAAGAAGTTGATGGGTCAGATGATGAACAACCTGCTCTACCATGGACCTCAGTGGTCGATCGGATTCAAACCTCGACAACAACCAGTTTGAAGCAAGGCGGGACCAGCTCGAGTGAACAATCCTCCCCTCGTACTTCTGCCTTTAAGAGATTAGGAGTTACAACTCTGAACAAGAGCAAGGCAGACTCAACAAGAGTTTCTCGACCCTCCGCCTTCTCAAGATTGGGTGGCCTAGCTAGTAAGATCGATGATAAGGACTTCAGAGCGACAGCAGAGATGGAAGCCAGACCCAAGAAAGATAGAAAAACTAGAAGCCTTATTCCATCTCGAATGAAGCGAAAGACCAAGATAGATGTTACCAATGATGGGATTCTTAAAGCTAAAAGAAGGACCATCGTCATTACTGGCCAAGGTAAGGATCAAGTCGAGAAAAAGAGTGCCAATGATGATGAGGTAGTTGAAGTTGTGTATCACATCACAGTAGAGGAAGACACAACTCCAGATACTGCTGAAGATGATCTGATGGAGGCGCCTCCCCAGCTCGAGGACTTGGGGCAGCTTACAATTAACAACCTCAAAGAACTCAACTTAGGAACATCCAAAGATCCCAAGCCCATCTTCATCAGCGCTCACCTCGACCTTGAAGAATAGGAAAGATACTTTGAATTGATAACTTAAAGATGTCTTTGCCTGGACGTATAAGGAAATGCTAGGGCTTGATCCTAAAGTCGCAGTTCATCATCTTGCTGTTAAAAGTGGAGTGCGCCCTGTTAAGCAAGCTCAACGGATGTTCCACCTGAAGGTTGTCTTGGAGATAGAAGTTGAGATCAACAAGTTGATTGAAGTTGGTTTCATCAGGGAAGTGAAGTACCCCACATGGATCTCAAGCATAGTACCGGCGCGCAAGAGAAATGGGCAGCTATGCATCTGTGTAGACTTCCGCGATTTAAATTGAGCATGTCAAAAATACGACTTCCCTCTACCCATAATAGAGCTCATGGTGGACGCGACAACAGGGCCTGAAGTTTTATCATTCATTGATGGATGCGAGGGGTACCCAAATATGCATGGCAACTGAAGATGAGGAAAATAATGCATTTCGCACCCCAAAAGGAATCTACTGCTACAGAGTAATGCCTTTTGGACTGAAGAATGCATGGGCAACTTATCAGCGTGCCATGCAGAAAATATTGGATGACGGCACAAAATTGTGGAGTGTTATGTTGATGATTTGGTGGTCAAAACAAAAAAGAAAGAAGACCACCTAGAAGATTTACACGTTGTATTCAAGCGGTTGAGGAAGCATCAACTCAAAATGAACCCCCTTAAGTGTGCTTTTGGGGTCTCATCCAGAAAATTCCTCGGTTTCATCGTCCGTCACCGAGGCATCGAAGTTGATTACTCTAAAATCGAGGCAATATAAAAGATGCCCCCGCCAAAAAATTTGCGAGAACTTCGACGTCTTTAAGGGTCACTCTCGTACATCAGGCGATTCATCTCAAATCTAGCAGATCGTTCTCAACCTTTCAATCGTCTCATGAAGAAGGACATGTCCTTTGAATGGGATAAAGCTTGCCAGAATGCATTCGACAGCATTAAGAAGTACCTTCTTAGCCCTCCAGTTTTGGGAGCCCCAACACCTGGAAAACCGTTGATTCTTTGCATTATTACCCAAGAAGAATCTCTAGGTGCGATACTGGCACAAGATGACCAAGAGAAGAAAGAAAAGGCGTTGTATTACTTTAGCCGTAGGTTGACGGAAACAGAGCTCAAATACAACCCGATCGAGAAAACTTTTCTAGCACTAGTTTTTGCATCACAAAAACTGAGGCACTATTTCTTAGCTTACACCGTATATTTACTTGCAAAAGTAGATTCTCTTAAGTATGTCATGGCCAAGACAGTCCTATTAGGGTGTTTAGCAAGATGATCAATACTCTTTAATGAGTTTGATATGTAAATGTTCCGAGGACGACAGTTAAATGACAAGCCCTTACAGACTTCCTCGTAGACCATCCTATCCCGGCAGACTGGGAGATTTCTGAAGACTTCCCCGAAAAAGAAGTATTCTTCATTGAAACTTTTCAGCCTTGGATGATGTTCTTTGATGGGGCAGCACGGTCGGATGGGGCAGGCGCCGGGGTAGTCTTCGTCTCACTGCAGCCACAGGTCTTGCCATACGCATTCACGCTTGGCAAAAAATGCTCGAATAATGTTGCCGAAAATCAGGCTCTCATCATTGGCCTCCAAATGGCATTAGAGCTCGGAATTCCAAGCGTTGTAGTTAGTGGCGACTCCAAGCTAGTCATCAATCAGCTTCTTAAGGAGTACAAAGTCAAGAAGGAAGATCTTGTTCCATACTTCCTTTATGCCACTATTTTGATAAATAAATTTAATAGTGTGGAACTTGAACATGTCCCAAAGGAGGAAAACCGCATGGCAAACGCCTTGGCTAACCTAGCAACGACTTTGGCACTCCGAGGCGAAGATAAAGTTGATATTCCAGTTTGTCAACAATGGGTCTTGCCCTAATTGCTTGACTGCCAAATTGAAGAGACTGATGCTATCTCAGTCCGAGTCGTTGAGGCTGAAGATTGGAGGCAACCCCTCATTGATTTCCTCGAGCATGGAAGGTTTCCTGAGGACATATGACACAAGACGGAGATCCGAAAGAGAGCACCAAGGTTCATCTACTATAAGGATACTCTGTTTCGCCGCTCCGATGAAGGCTTGTTTCTACGTTGTTTAGGAGAAGATGAAGCTACTCAAGCCATGGACGAAGCTCATTCGGGTGTATGCGGTGCTCACCAATCAGGTCCAAAGCTTCACTTCCGAATCAAGAGGATGGGTTACTACTGGACGACTATGGTCAAGGATTGCTTGGACTATGCAAAAAGATGTCAAGCATGCCAATTTCATGCGAACTTCATCCATCAACCTCCAAAACCATTGCATCCTACAGTTGCCTCTTGGCCCTTCGATTCATGGGGGCTAGACGTGGTTGGCCCTCTTCCAAAGTCATCTGGAGGTCACTTATAAATCCTGGCTGCAACAGATTACTTCTCCAAGTGGGCAGAAGCAGTTCCGCTTAAAGAAGTGAAAAAAGAGAGTGGTAAACTTCATCAAGAATAAACTCATCTTTCGATATGGTGTACCTCGTTACATCATCACAGATAATGGGAAGCCTTTCTACAATACATTAATGGATCAACTCTGTACAAAGTTTGGTTTCAAGCAGCATAACTCCTCGATGTATAATGCTCCAGCTAATGACCTTCCAGAGGCATTCAACAAGACCTTGTGTAACATGCTCAAAAAGGTCGTGGCCAAATCTAAAAAGGATTGGCATGAGAAGATTAGAGAAGCCTTATGGCGTATCGAACGACGTATCGTACTCCCACTCAAGCAACTCCGTACTCTCTTGTCTACAGTGTCGAAGCTGTCTTGCCACTTGAACAGCAGATTCCTTCGCTAAGGATCGCAATCCATGAGGGTTTGACAAGTGAAGATAATGCTCGACTCTACCTTGAAGAATTGGAAGCACTCGATGAAAAAAGACTTGAAGCGCAACAACGCTTGGAGTGTTATCAAGCCAAACTCTCGAGGGCCTTCAACAAAATGGTTAGACCACGATCTTTTACTGTCGGCGACTTGGTCTTGGCTGTCCAAAGACCCATCATCGCCATCCATCGCATGGAAACAAATTCACCTCAAAATGGGATAGACCCTACGTGGTAAAAGAAGTCTACACCAATGGAGCCAACAAGATATTTGATCAAGACAGTCTACGAGTCGGACCCATAAACGGGAAGTTCTTGAAGCAGTATTACCCTTGAAGCCGCCAATGCTCCTGGCCCGCACGAGCTAAAACTGTGAACGGCCCAAAAAAAAGAAAAAAATTCGTTTACATTGTACTTGAATTACGTTATGACTTGATCCCTTCTTGAATACGTAGGCCACTCGAAAAATTTTCGAGTCTAGTCAACAAACATAAAGAAAGTTTACAAAAGAAGAAAACCGTTATTAGAAAATTGTCTTCTTCCCATTCAATATGTTTAAGTTATTATGAATAAGATCTCAACATGTTGAACTAAAAAAAATTTGAGAAAATCTATGACTCATCACATCCAGCCTAGTTCTGAGATCTCATTGCGCTCATCCTCGAGCATTTGTCGTAATGCTTAAGTTTAGCGGCATCATCAGCACTAACAGTAGGAGTCTGTTGAACAACCATGTGATCTTCCTTCAGCTTAGCAATGGCTATCTGGCTCCCCCACATCTCATCGTCAACTTGAGTGATCTCGAACTGAAGTTTTCCTGCTTCTGACTCTAGCTGTGCCAACTCTCGCCTTAAGGTCTCCTGTTTTGACTCCACTCATGACAGCTAGTCTGGAGAGTCTGACTACACTTAACTCTTTCCCTTTCAACAGAAGTAGCCTCATGGATGCGACTCTCAACTTCAGCTAATCGCTTGGCAAGTGCAAAAGAAATTAGTGCCCCAGCATTTTAATACTTTATAACATGAGTCGTAAAGGCCTCGACCCACTTCTGGAGTGGAGACGGATCCACACCATTAGTCCTAATCACTTCAAAAATCTGGTTGAACTTTCCTTCATGACTCAACCACTGTTCGGGAGACGCTTTAATGAACTGTTCTTTAACATGTTCGCCCATTTGATAGGCTGCTTTACGATGTGCTTCCGAGTAAATCACACCAACGCTAAAAGCAAACGTCGTTGCAAATGTTGGCTGACTGCAAGGTTGGCTGCCGGGCTAGCGAGTAGGAAATGCGGGCGAACTCGTTCCGACTTGATATCTGGATTTTGCTACTCCATCAGGAGTTACGAGCTTAGCCGATGTTGACATAGAGGCGCGTGACGCACTCCCAGGTCCTAACTGAACTGCACATGACGGGGCGTGTTGAATAGGAGAATGTGATGATATCGAAATACCCTTTGTCACGTGATCAAATGAGCATAGTCCCTTCATTGAATCGGTACTACCCTCACGATTAATATCATTCACGTCGCCAAAACCGACACTCTCCAACTGTAGATGGAAGAAAGAAAGAGAAAATGAGGAGCATGATAAGAATAAAATCTATACGTTCATCCTATGAAGATTTGTACATGTATGCCCTCAATAGGCTGCGATGAACTCGGAACATCATCAAAAAATTTATGAAGTGAAGAATCAACAGTCATTACAGGATCCATGAGAATACGTATTCTGTCTAAGGCAGCTATCTGGGCATCATCACAACTATGCCTTATTTCTCTGCAGATCAACATTTCTTGCTGGACAGAAGTTTCACCCATCTTTCTCAAATGCCTTCGATGAGGAGGTGCATCGGTGTCCTCTCCATCAGGCATGTAGGCGGTCATATGCTCGACAGGTCTATCTGAACCACCATTGCCCTCTTTGGCCAATACAACATGCTTACGTGACAAAGAGGTGCTGCCAATGTTGGGCACACCATCATGTCCCTGAGGTTCAGAAGTTAAAGAAGTTCTGCATGCATGGTCAGTTAACAGCTTGGGAGCGGTCAGGAAATACTCCTTATATGCTCTACTCCACCATTTGATATAACGCCAAGAAACACGGGCCCCAAAGTCTAATGAGTAAGCAGGAATCTCAATTGTGGAGTTCGTGTTGTAACGAATGCTAGAGAGGTAGAAGTGGTGAAGACGATCCAAAGAGATCATAGGAACCTCACCATCGTGTTCGCTGGGCAGATCCTGATGAAACCCGAAGTGCCTTGAAAATCTATGTGGAGAATATCGCTCCAGAGCGTAAAGATCTTCGTAGTGCAGAGTCAAGTAGCTGGAACGGAGGCTCACGAAGTAGTTGAACTTCGAGAGTGAAAGCTCGCGGTTGTCACTGAATGTTTGGGCTCTACCTTTTTGCATCGCATTCGAATGCCAAACGAAGCCTTTTACATGCATGATATGTTCACGAGCAGCAAATTCATCGTACGTGACAGCTGAACCTTTGCCCGAGTACTTCACCATTGGAGGATCAGCTCTATTAGCTGTTGAATGATGAGTGTTAATATACTGCACTAGCCAGACGTAAATATAGTGCACCGAAAAGCTGGTACTGCTCTTTCCAGGAGGTGACGACACAGATATTCCATTAAGCCATTGATAAATGCTCGTCAAGACGGGAACAGCCAGGACAAATATATGACCATTGGCCATCATACTGGCATCTTTAAAGGTGCCAGGACGAATCTGTTGTAGTTCTCTGACTGGGAGACAGAAGATGCACAGCCAACAAGACAATAAGGCTGCCAGGTACACCTGTTCGTGGCAATCGTCATCCACTCTGATGTCAGTGAATGCGCTATGATGTTTCGTTGACCAACTTCGTGAGAAGTGAACGTCCCCGAAGGAATGCTAGCAGAACCAGAACCTTGTCTGTTCTTTCCATTTTTTTTGGATTGATAACGAAGGGGTCCGCCATACCAAAACTATATCCATTCTGTAATGGTGATCTTTTCGCTCTTCGTCTCTTTGTTTTGAAAAATGTAATGATATGCTGCGAACAGATACTGACAGCTAACAGGAACGAGATAATTTTTGTGTTCATCCTTCGTCGAAAGATCGTCTCTACTCGGCACAATTTCTTCGTAGATTGTTCCATAAATGGGAAGTTTGGTGAGTTGATACAAGTCCCATAAAGAAATGGACACTTCTCCAACAGCATTATGCAACGTGTCAGTGGTGGGATACCAACATTCGCGAAATGCCTGAAAAATGTTTGCATTTCAGTCGTACAGGAACAAGGAAGCATAAACGGCATCATAGAGGTGGGCTTTTAAAGATGGGACACCAACATTCACAAAACGCCTGAAAAATGTTTGCATTACAGTCATACGGGAACAAGGAAGCATAAACGACATCATAGAGGTGGGCTTTTAGAGAATCTCCCTACTGCGACCAAGGACATATTCTACCCACTCCCAATAAAAAAAAGGTGTATAAAAACTCGCCACTCATTTTATAAATGGTCTCCTCAGTCGTCTTCTTGGATATTATTCTTTGTCCAAGGGAAGGATAGGGATCACACCGAGAGACATCCCCATGATTGGAGGATCTTAGCACGAACATCTTCGAGCCTCCATCTTCAGTAAAATCGATTGACCACGATGACAAGTTTGGCGGGTCAAAATTTTTTTTTCCACTTTTTAGCAAGCCTGGTCTCGGCAGACGGTCGTGTCAACAAAAGAGTGCCATCATCAATACTATCATCCTTTTCATCCACAATCACAAGGTACGACCGGTTAGAGGTTAAAGTTTCCTTGAAGTAGACCATGTTGTAAAGTCTGCAAATATATATATATATATATATATATATATATATATATATATATATATATATATATATATATATATATATATAGGGAGCTGATCCATTGATAGCGCTAGCAAAATAGGACATCTTGCTAGCGCGATCTGGCCGTCCATCCTGAAAGATTTACGGCCCAGATCGCGCCTTTTTCGACTACTGTCAGTCGTCCGCGACATAGTGTTGCGGACGGACTTTTTTACATTTTTGCCCCTCCGCCCGTCCGCTACATTGTATCGCGGACTGTCCAAATCTTTTTTTTACGTTTTTTTAAGTTCGTCCGCTACATAATGTAGCGGACTATTTTTTGACAAAAATACCCTCTAGCTTTCGTCCGCTACATTATGTAGCGGACTAATCTTATGACTTTTTTCTCTTTCTCTCTCATTTTCCTCATTTAACGTTCTGACATTTTTCCTTTCTCTCTCCTCTCTCTCATCATCATTTTCTCTTTCTCTAATTAACTCTCTGACTCTCTCTCTCTCGTCCATGCCAGAAACCGAAAGGAAGAGGAAGGGGCGCCAAGAGGAAGGCAGCTCCGCTTCCGGCGACGACAGAGGGAGGCAGCTCCGCTTCCGACGACGACCGAGGAAGGCAGCTCCGCTTCCGGCGACCTCAGAGGAAGGCAGCTCTGCTTCCGGCGACGACCGAGGAAGGCAGCTCCGCTTCCGGCGACCTCAGAGGAAGGCAGCTCCACTGTAGGCCGTGGGTCTGCGATTGACCGATTGACGGAGGTGTGGTCGTGGGTGAGCGACTGGCAAACGTGATGGTGCGATTGGATGAGTTTCACTGTGCGATTGGTCGTGTGAATGGTGGTAAATGTGCGATTTGTGGTTTGGATGTTGTAGTGGTCGTCGCTACGGGGAGGCAGCGGCACAACAGCGTGGGTCTGTCATGGGTAGTTAATTGGGGGACTTTGGAAAGATGGGTGCTGATAATGATGGTTCAGAATGCGCAACAGAAGAAAAAAAAATAGTGCTGCCTACTCCTCCGCTACATAATGGATGGAACGTGACTGTATTTTTGTCAAAAAATAGTCCGCTACATTATGTAGCGGACGAACTTAAAAAAAACGTAAAAAAAATATTTGGACAGTCCGCGATACAATGTAGCGGACAGGCGGAGGGGCAAAAATGTAAAAAAGTCCGTCCGCGACACTATGTCGCAGACGACTGACAGTATTCGAAAAAGGCGCGATCTGAGCCGTAAATCTTTCAGGATGGACGGCCAGATCGCGCTAGCAAAATGTCCTATTTTGCTAGCGCTATCAATGGATCAGCTCCCATATATATATATATATATATATATATATATATATATATATATATATATATATATGTAAAATTATATAATGGTCAAGGGAAGCGTGCTACATGACTGAAAATAATGATGATAAGAGCACGAGAAAATTTAGATAATGCAAGTGGGATTCATGAGTAAGACACATCAGAAGCACTTCTGAAGCCGGTTAGAGAAGCCTTGCTACAGTTGGGCCCAGGATGACAGTCAACCGAGGACTCGCACAGGAGGGAAAGTCCACGTGCGAGACGTGTCGAGCGCATTTCTGGAGCTAGTTGGTGGAGCGATGCTGTTGTCACGGTCATAATGCTAGTCAACAGAGGACTCGCACATGAGGGAAAGTCCACGTGCGAGACATGTCGAGCGCATTTCTGGAGCTAACTGGTTGAGACGTGCTAAAGTCGCTTGAGAATGCCGGTCGACAGAGGACTCGCACATGAGGGAAAGTCCACGTGCGAGACGTGTCAAGCGGATTTCTAGAGCTGGTTGATGGAGCAATGTTGCTGTCGCGGTCATAATGCTAGTCAACAAAGGACTCGCACAGGAGGAAAAGTCCACATGCGAGACGTGCTGAGCTCATTTCTGGAGCTAGCTGGTTGAGCCATGCTGCAGTCGCGTTCAAATGCTGGTCAATAGAGGACTTGCACGGAAGGGAAAGTCCACGTGCGAGACGTGTCAAACACATTTCTGAAGCCAACTGGTTCGGTGGCATCCATAATACAGGTCAACAGAGGAATCGCACAGGAGGGAATGTCCACATGCAAGACATGTCGAGCGCATTATTAGAGTCAGTCGGCAAGCTTGCTATGATCACGTACATTGAGTCAGCAGATGGCTTGCAGACACAGAAAGGCAGAATCTGAATCCTATTAAGCATGTTACAAGCAAAGCTAATTCGACATTATCGTCACAAGTGCATCCAGACATAAACAAAGGTATCGGTAAAAGTATAATTATAAGACGTCAGGACAATGCAATTTCCTCTAAAGAGATTGACATGCAAACACGCATATTGACAGCTGAACGCGAAATATGTATGTGAATGCTCACATACAGTGAAAAAAAAATAAAAAAAAGTGCTGCCCGTGTTTTACATTTTACTTGTGTACTACAAAAAAAAAGGGAAAGTGGGGCAAGTGGGGCCAAAAAAAAAAAAAAACAAAACAAAAGGAGAAAAGTTAAGGTGGGCGTTAGGCTCAAAGAAAGAAGAAAAACAAAGGTTCTTTGAAGAAGCCTGAAGAAGAAACAAAAAAAGAGAAGAGAATGAAGAGGGTGAAGAAAAGTCCAAGAAAGAAAATGGAGGACCTTCAGGAAAGAAACAAAGTGGGGGAAACCAAGAAAACAAATGAAGAAGTGGGCGTTCAGCCCAATTATTTAAATTTAAAGAAGAGAAAAGTCTGAAGAAAGCCAGAAAAGGAAAACTGGAAGAAAGAAGCAGACGGCGGTGCAAGGCCAGCCGGTGACACGACTGCGGAGACCAGTGACCAGCAACTGCGGCGACGGCTAGCGGCGATTCGACTGATTTTTTTTATCCAAAAGTATTCTGGCGATTCATCGCCATTTACTGCGGCGTACCATGGCGGCGATTAAACGGCGACGCTAACGGCAGCAATTAAACAGCGACGTCGACCTGATTGTGACATTGTTAATCCATGCCGCCATAGTCAGTCCGATCAAATTTTTGCTGCCCATATTTAGGGGTGGCAAACTGGGCGCGTGGGTTGGGTTTGGATGTGAATTAAATGAGTTGAGCATAAATGGGTCGCTAATCCATGTCAACTCATTTGTTTGTGGGTTAAATGGGTCATGTATTTAATGGGTTGGTTTCACCATTAATCTAAAAATGACACATATCTAGTTCACAGGTAAATAATCTTGACTCTCCTTCTTCATCATCACGGCCACCAGCAACCGCCGCTACACCAACAACCACCGCCATCGCCGCACTGACTACAACTCCATCAGCCAACTGCAACAACCCCGTCACATAACTACCATCAGCCTGTTAACAAAACCCACCATCGCAGACGCCACCAAAGCCCCGTTACCAAACCAGAATATCACGACTGCCATAGCCCCGCTACACTACTACAGCGATAGCGATCCCAATGACAACTACCACCTATACTATCTTGAATGGCACTATACCTCATCCGCATACCAAAATGTCCACAGCCTAGCTGCACTACTACCGCCGCCCCTTCGACGACCACCACCACCCCTCTGAATGCCACCGCAACTGCTGTCATCAATTTTTTCCACAGCCCTGCTGCACTGCTACCCTACCCTTTCGACGACCACCATAACCACTTTGAACGCGACTGTTTGAGTCTTCATCAATTTTTGGAGATCATCCTTACCCTCAAAACACATATCTACAATAGATCTGAGCCAAGATGGCTTTGATTTATGGAACTAGCTCTAGGTATTTGCTAGAACTATTCAGAGATGACCCCTAAACAGCTCGAGGTCTTCTGAAGTGAGGGTGGTGCTTGGTTGTGCGTGGGGTGTTGTTTCTTATGGTGATGATGGTGGGAATAAGACAACGACGACGACGGGGTGTTGTCGGTTTTGGCACGTGGCGGCAACGACGAAGGCGGCTGGTCGCCATGGTGGTGTAGCTGGTCTGTTGGGTATGGCTGAGATTTTTCTAAGAATTAATGGTTTAATGGGCACCCACTTATAAACCATTTAAATTCATGGTTTATTGGGCCTTAAAAATGTTGACCCATTTAAGACCCAATTAATAAATGGATGGGTTTGGGTGTCTTTTAAATGGGTCGGTGTGGACGGGTAAATGGGTTTGGGTTGATATCGACACCCCTACCCATATTCCAAGCTTGAATATTCTATCTGGTGGTACGCAGCTCCAAAGCTATTTTTAAACCAAAAAAAAAGGAGAGCCGGATACTCTAGCCACACCTGATCTAGAATTGATCTATTCCTAATGCCTACATTCCAACCTTGTTGATGGATGCAAAGTTCGGTTTTATTGCGATGGCAGTTTTGTGATGACAGATCCGCCAATCAATTGGTTTTTCCTGTTAATCTAAGAAGCACGGATTTCAGTGCGAGTGCAGATACACGGATAGGGCATTTTTGAAAATTTTAGGATACGGGTGTGGCTGGGATACGGCAAATATTATATATATATATTTTATTATGTACAATTAGTATTAAATTTCTAAGCAATTTGGATCTTAAAAAGTTTATAAAAAGACGGAATGCAATTTAATTCAACCATTCAATAGTAGTACAATACCATCAAATACATAAAAACCACCACCAAATAAATCATTTATATATAACAAAAGTGGCAACATAGCATCAAAGTTTGCAAAATTGGTTTCAATATCCCTCAATTTTTAACTATTGAACCGCTGCTTTAAGCCTTTGACACATGTTAAACAATAAACACTGTATAAATTGGTTCCAACTTTTAATTGACAATCCACATCCAAGTCACAAAAGGTAGCAAAGAGAGATTTGAAGACAGAAGAAAGGAAGAGGAGACTTATCTTTGGAGAAATGCTGCCGGAGGTGACTAGACGTATTCTCTGGTGGTCGCCGGAGGTCTCCTGAGGTCGTCGGAGGTCGCGGGTGGTCGCAGGAGGTCGTGGGTGGTCGCTTGTGGTCGTGGGTGGTCGAGGGTAGTCGCGGGTGGTTACCGGTGTCGTGGGTGGTCGTCAGTGTCGCGGGTGGTCGCCGAAATCGCTGGTGGTCACGGGTGGTTGCGAAGAGGCGCCGCTGGTCTCTCTCTCTCAGAGTCTCCCAATTGATCTGCCCGATTATGTTAGTTTATATGTTTTACCCATGAGTTGGATCCGCACCTGATCCGCATCCGAAATTCAGAAAACAAAAGGAAATAAAAGGAAAAAATGGATCCGCACCAGACACGCACCCGTCCCGCACCCGACGTGTACCCGACCCCAATACTTCCCCCTTTTGAAGCACCCGTGCTTCATAGCTGTTAATTAACACCGACTTGCAGTGGCAGAGAAAATATGTTTTTTTTTAATTAGATGTAGCTTTCTTCTGTTGCCGATCTTCTATTGCTGATGGTATTACGAGCGGATGCCATACAACGTAGAAACAAATTTGCAGAACATGCTCTCAGTTAAAGAGTAAAGGGGCAAGGGAAGATATATGTACCTGTTAATGGGTATGTCACAAGTTCACAGCTTCAAGGTACAAGACGAGCCGCCAGCCGCCAAGATAAAAGAAAATTAGCCGTCAAGTGACAAAGGTCAATGGTCTGTGGAGGAGGGGGCCACCTTCATATATAGGCACGTAACCCTAGGGTTTACTGGCTTCAGTACAAGGCTTGGTCCGTAATTGAGCCGTAAGCCCAAGGCTTGGTCTGTGGATGAGCCGTGAGTCCAAGGCTCCAAGCAAGCAGATGCCGACAAAAAGAAATACTTCAAACCTTGCGACAGTACTAAAAAATAAATAAATAAATAAAAATAAAAGAGTACCGCGCAAGCCTTGAAGTGAGGGCAATTTGTAAACACTGAAAAATAATTTTACTAGTCAATTGTAAATTATTTCTGTGATCAGTCATATATTCAACGCTATAGAAAATACGGGTTAAGATGCCGACTTGGAATCAAACAAGATAACGGGCTCGAAGTGAAAGACAAGTTAAAAGGACTAGTCCAAATAAAAATATTTGGTCCAACCCACGATCTTGCTACCAGAAAGTTCAAATAAGTCAAGTTTGACCAAAAAAATAATTAAATGGAAGTAAATCCATTTAATTAACTGAGATTGAATTAAGAGGGACAAAAATCTCTTTAATTAAAAGACAGATCCCCAAATCACGGGTTTTTTAAATTCAACCCCACCTCTTTGCATATAAATAGAGGGTTTCGGGTAGGAAAGAAAGACACACTGAGTCTCTACAAGCAAGTCAACGCTCTGCCAGAACTCTGTCACAAGCATAGAACATCTCGAGAATTACGCTTCATTTGAACAACAATACGCACTAATCTGGCGCCGTTCTTCAATCGAGCATTCTCGACGACAGATAATCTCTCTTTGATTTTAAACATCAAAGAGAAATTCACCTTCAACCGTGGAGATTTTACAAATCAAGAATCACCCTCAAAGAAGGAATCAACGTAACGGTTCAAGAACAAGCTGTTTCAGCCCTTGGAGCGTGTCCAAAATCGGAGATTGAATCAGAGGACTCATATTTATTTTCTGATTAAATTACAGAGTGGTGTAACCCTTAGTTTTAAACAATATATATCTTTAAATTGTAGTTTGTCTATTATTTCTTGTCTCGCAGATTCAGACACGAAATTTGTGTGTACAGCCTTGTCTCCTCTATTTTTTCTAGACCCAGCTGATGGGTAAACCCGCTGAGTAAGACAAATCTGGGTAAAAATTATCCAGATATTTTCGATAGTTTTTTCTTAGACCCGTACACTACCTGGGCGTTCCGAATTAACCAGTGGGTAAATTTCACCAGTTTCAATCTATTGATTAATATGACAGTTCACATGTTTTTTAAATTTTTAATTCATCTTTTTTACTGCTAGCATATTCTTACCCAGACATTTTTTAACATATATAAATCAATGAATTAGCTTTCAACCTTTAAAATCCACAATAAATTACAAATAAGAAATTAGAAAATATTACGAAAAATAGATTACAAAAAAAGATAGCAGACAACAAATTACAAATAACAAACAAAAATAGTTTATACACAACTATCACAGCGACAATTGCACAAGGGGACTCCGATCCGCATCTTGAGGGGAGAAATTGACGGTAGAGGCATGGATCTTTAGTTAACGGTCGAAAGGGAAAGGGGCGGAGGTGTTCACGGTGGTGGACGATGACGGCAGTGATTATGGTGCTAATATGTGTTGACGATGGAGAGAGACTCGTTAGTCAACACATATTAGCACCATAATCGCTACCGTCGTCGTCCAAGGGAAGGCCGCGGAATGGTGGAGTGCATCGGAGTATGGAGGGTGGTGGTGGTGAGTGATGACCCATGTGGCTGGTGTCAAGGTGGACCTATGGAAGGTCAGAGAGAGAGAGGACCTGCAGAAGGTCTCAGAGGGAAGGGGTGGCGACTGGAAGACAAATGGAGCATAGTTATGAATGTCGTACCAGAGTGCATACTATTTTTCCCATGAAATGGTACGTACTGAAATGACACGTACCGGTATTGTCACGTTTCCATCTCAAATTTTTTATCAATCATATACATTTATAATATTTATTCATTGGCGAAATAACAATACATACATATATTTTTTTTACTCACAGCTCCTCTAGAATAAACAGTTTGTCCTAAAGAGCTTAAATTACGTTAGCTTTTCAATAATTTAAATAGCTCATTATATTGAATTAGCTCCTCTAGTTCCCTTTTTTCAACGATCTCATTTGCAAATTTTACGTAAAAATAAGCTGTTTTTTCAATAATAACGTCTGTGAGTTCAAGAATAAGTTATTTTTGTGTATGAGCATGTATATCATATAGATGAAAGAATGTGATTAAAGATTCTGGGTATAAAGTAAATAAAAGTTAAGTGAATATTATGAACAAGAGGTTACATAAGCTTTGATTGGTACAAAAAAAAAATAGAGGCTTTGGATGATCAATTTACAAAATTTCTAACAAAAAATTGTGTTACTTTTACATTTTTTAAGGAATCGATACAAAACATAATATCTCGGCCGGTACGTAGTTCTTGAGCATCTCACCCGTATCGGTTAGTACAGAGCGGTATTTTGACCGATACAAAATGTAAGGAATACCGTACCAGTAGAAAGCAAAAAGAGTACGAATCGGCCGGTAAGTATCGATAACTATGGAAAAAAGAGGAAGGGGATAGGTGGAAGAGGATGGAGAGAACAGAGAGATAGAAAGGGCTGGGTGGGGGCCGAGAAAGAATTGAATGACAGAATGAGGAAGGTAAACTTTAATCCTATTTATATAAACAAGTATCTGGGTAACCTGTACCCGACCTAACCAAACCGGACTTTACGGGTCAATCTGGGTACGGGTAAAAAAAGATAGGGTCTTCATTTCTTATGCTTGTACCCGAATTTTTCATAGAACCGGGTCAACCCGCGAGTACAGATTATTTTTTGCAAGGTCAAACACGTATATGTACAAGATATTAATTTCTTTGCTTTTTTTATGGATAATTAATTTTATAATAATAAAAGTAACTGCGCATGATTTTCTTATAAGCAGACAATTCCAAGTCTGGATAAAAGAGGAGGGTCTATCAAAACATCAAAGTTTTATCGTTAAACTATATTTTAGTTAAAAATTTTAGTGTTTCAATAAAATAAATAAAATTGGTAATAAAAAACATGTGCCATCGTGGCTTGGCTTGGGCCCTACCCTACACTTCGAGGCAAAGTCCTTGGTGAAGGCTGGGTACATATTGACGAGTTAGGCTCGTCCCATTTTGCCTTCAGTTGGCTCATTCGACATCTCTAGTTATAACGCTATCAAAATAGAGCGGTAAGAAATGAGTTTTCTCATTCAACACGTGGTCTAGGTTGACGCAAGTGTTAGGCACCAAAGCAAATAGTAAAATAGGAGATAAGTTCTATGTGGTGAATGTGCATTTTTGACTTACATCTAAAGTTTGAAAAAAAGCAGCTTTCATATAAACAAAGCCCAATAACCTATCTGTATGTTATTCAATAACAGTACTGTTTAGCAAGTCCAATGGCACAATAAGGCTATTACGTGGGCCACTGCTTTTAAATCACACCGGGTGGCACGCATTTCGGAAGGGCCGAATCATGAAGTTACAACCTAATAAATGGCAAATCTTCAAGATGCAAGAAGGAAACTTTGGCCCCGTTTGACAAATTTTTTTTCCCTTTTTCAGTTTTAAAAACTGAAAAAGAGCGTTTGGTAACCATTTTTTTTTCAATTTAAAAAATCAGTTTTTAAACTGCAGAGTAAAAAAACTCCAAAAACTGGTTTTTTTTTTCACTTTTGGTTTTTTTTTTCGACCACCACCACCACCCTCCCACCGCCGGCAGCCACCTCAGGCGACCACCGCCGGAGACTGCCGACAACCACCTCCGGCCGCCGGCGACCACCGGCAGCCACCTCCGGCCGCCGGCAGCCACCGCCGGAGACTGCCGGCAGCCACCTCCGGCCGCCGGCGACCACCGCCGGAGACTGCCGGCAGCCACCTCCGGCCGCCGGCGACCACCGCCGGAGACTGCCGGCAGCCACCTCCGGCCGCCGGCGACCACCGCCGGAGACGGCCGGCAGCTACCTCCGGCCGCCGGCCACCACCGCCGGAGACTGCCGGCAGCCACCTCCGGCCGCCGGCGACCACCGCCGGAGACTGCCGGCAGCTACCTCCGGCCGCCGGCCACCACCGCCGGTGACTGCCGGCAGCCACCTCCGGCCGTCGGCCACCACCACCACCACCGTCGACCACCGCTACGCCCCACCACCGCCACCGCAAACCACCAAAAAAAAAAGTCAAAATAAAAAGGGTTACCAAACACCAAAAAAAAAACCTCAAAAAAAAAGGGGTTATCAAACACCCACTTGTTTTTATAAAAAAAAAAATTAAGCTGCTCTTTAAAAAACTGCTCTTTAAAAACTGAAAACCAAAAAAAAAAATTTGTCAAACGAAGCCTTTGTGTATTCTGACTTGTTTCAACTCTACATGTGGCAAGAAATTATTGGTCATGAGAAGGAGTAATGATCTTCTGATGTAACCGATGTTTTAGTAATAAAATATTGTAACTAAAAGGGTTTTGTCTCTGTTTGTAAAATTAATATATACAATTTTTCATCGTTAAAAGCATTTGGTGATATTTTTTAATTACAATAGAGACACCGTATAGTCAAAAGATTATAGTCCTCACGAAAAGATATCGGTAAACTGGAAAAGGTCTTGACAATTTCCTCAAGTGCCACCCATTGTGGAGTTTGAAGTTGGACGAATCAAGTGGAACTTTATCATTCAACAACAACAATAATTATAATTATAATATGAATCAAATGGTGGCCTGCATCCGTGAAGATGAAGAAGAGGTTCGTTGGGGTGTGCTAGAGGTGATCTCAAATATATTCATCTCTCTTGGTTGCCCCTTATCGTATTGCTACTTTAATGAAAGATTTTTCTTTCCTGATGTGTCAAATCAATATTGGATCACGTCAACTTATACTTCTTTCATTTTGCTTGCTTATCTTACATCGATTTTTATTTCTCTACTCGGAGGTTGTCCTATCATATTGGGGGACATAATTAATAATTGACTTTTGGTCAAGTGAAAATAACTTTAGCATGTGAAAACAATAAGAAATAGTAGTTTGTTGCGGTGTGCGAGAGGTTAATCCAAACAATTTCATTTCCCTTTCTTATTTCTTTTCGCATTGCTATCTTTTTGAAAAGTTTTTCTTTTTAGATGTATCAAGTCCACATTGATCACATCACTTTATAATTGATCTTTTTACTATTGCATACACTTGTAAAATACTTCTTTCATTTTGGCTAATTATCTTACACCGTATTTGTTTCTTTAATTGGAAGTTGTCCTATCATATTGAGCAACAAGTAATTAACAATTGACTTTTTGTCAATTAAAATACAAATATAGCCTATGCGAATCCGTTATCAAGTTTGGAACATCCAATGAGTCGCTCTTCCGCCTCCTATCTTTTAGAATTGAAGAAAGGAATGTAACGAAAAAAATTTAAGGAAGCACATTTTTGGAAGTATATTGCACGTCTTTTATGTGTAGTTTTTTTTTCGTCTCTTAGAGCCCGTTTGGGATTGATTAAAAAAATAGATTCTGTTTAAATCTTAATTAGTTTTCAAAATCTGATTTAATCAGAATCAGTTTGCTGTTTGACAAAGTAGTTGTAAATTAGATTAAATCTATAAAAAGTGTTTGGATAAAAAGTACTTAAATCAATTTCACTATGACAAAATGACCATAGAGAACTCTCAATAAACAATTTTCTAATATCCAAGTAAAATTAACATAACTTTACTTGGATATTAGAAATTCAGCGCTTAAAGAAATCTGGCCACATTTTGATCTTATGTAGACTGAGGCAAAAATTGCTTTCTGATACTACACATGCTACTGTAATTCAGATACTACATGGCTAAAATAGAAGAAAAAATTACAGTACAAGTAGATTTACAATATGCAATTCAGGTAAGCATGATAATTGCAATAAAATAGAAGAAAAGATTACAATATGAGAAGATAGAAGAACTTACAAAAATTGGTGTGGAGAAATTGAAGAGGGCGACTGTATCCCTCTTTGTTAGGAGTAGGAGAAGTTTAGCAATAGGAGAGATAACCTTCAGAAACTATCCAATTAATTAAGGGGTATGAGATGTCTTTTTGTGAAAAATATGGGGATAGGATAGTAAATTAAAAGGTCAAACCTGATTATGAAAAGTGATTATTCCATAATCCTCACTTTTGAGGATTATGAATTAAATCAATTTTTAGCTTTTTGAAGATGGATTAAGAGCCCGTTTGGGATTGATTCTCAAAAGTGGATTAAAATTAAATCAGAATCAATTTCTAGAATCAACTTTAAGCATAACAGATTAAAAGTTGTTGAAGGCGTTTGGATAAAAAGATATTAAAGTAGGTTTACATGACAAAATTATGATACAGTGTATTCAAATTAAAAGGGAGCATTTAATGTCTTTTATGTATGAGGATATTTTGATAAATTTTTTGGTCAAACCTGATTCTCTGAAACTGATTAAATCTTAATCCAAGAAAATACGGATTATGGATTTAATCAATTTTGAGCACATTGGAGCAGATTTAATCAGTTTACTTTTTTTTGCCAAACACTTCAAAGGTAATTTAATCTAAATTTAATCAGGTTTGACCATTCTAGAATCAATCCCAAACACCCTTAAATCTCTTAATCTCTTTTGCCAAACACCCACAAACCTGATTTAATCTAGATTAAATCAAGTTTGACCAAGATTTAATCAATCTCAAACACCCTCTTATGCATTACCTATTTGCTTACAAGTAAAAAACAAAACAAATCTGTTTATACACATTTTTTTGTTTTCTTTTTCTCCTTTGTATTGGATATCTTATCCAGGTATCCCTTCAGGAAAAAAAAAAAGGTCTGGTGTGTGTGGTGATTGCACAAACTACTAATGCCATAATGAAAGTTCACAAAGTCCCACTCCTAATTTCAAAGGTCATTCCTTGCTTCTCAATATTTGGCATCTAGACCTTATGAGACTTGTAGTTGATCCTGGTACTGTAAGATATATTTCTCACCCTTTCGAACCCGATCTATTTTATCCAAGGGTCGCTCTAAAATTGACGCATGGACTTGATTCTTCTGCACCAAAGAGTCTAAGAACATTTGTCAATATTACAATTAGTGAAGTTGGACCGCACTTCTCATCATTCTATATCACCTCTCATATTCTTCTGCACCAGTGTCTTATTGCAACTTTTTTGTTGTGCGAGAGCTCACTCTCACCATGATCAAGACAACATCTCGGGGATGGGAAATCATCCTCACAAACATTGCTTCATTAATGCGGGTGTTAACTACAATGCCACGGCTCCTAATCTGCCATTATTGTCATTGCCTTTGTTATCTACAATGTTAACTACAATGGTATATGTGTGGCCTTAATTCCACGAGACCGTTCTTGACTTTGAGTGAGCTCTACGGGCTAAATTGAACTAGGACTTTGCTAGTTGCAAGAAGATCAAAATTCTTGAGAAATCCAAAGAAGATGCACATGATGATTAAGTGCCAGAGTCCAATGACATTAAAAGGACTCCCAGGAATAGCATTAGGCACTTCAAGAACCCCCAAATGCAAGAAGAGACCAAAGCCATCTAAATCTGCAAATTTTGGATAGGCTTCAGAATGATTAAGGGGAAATTTGATACTGAGGGGAATCTTATCAGAAGGCTCACTTGTCATGAGAACAGGAGTCAAAAAGACTTATCGAATCACCCCTATGTACCGGAGACTTCATCTACTAATTAGAAGGAGAGTCAAAACAATACCACCGATGCCGAGCTTAGAATCGAGCTGGAAGATAGGATATATGCTTATGTTTCTAATGCTTTCTATTGAAGGAAAATTAATTCGGATGGAAACAAGAGAGCTCTGGATAAAGAAGTAGATGCTTATCTCGAGGGAATGTCTGATCAACAAAAAGGTAAAGAGACGGTAGAACCAAGTAAGGTCAATCGACAAGATAAAGGGAAAAGCTAAGATGACCAAAGAGGACCTTGCAAAAGGAAAAAGAAGCTTGGAAAAGGAGAGTACTTATGACCAAATTACTGAGATTTGTCGGAAACGGTAAAAGAAAGTTTGGGTCCACTATTCTTTTGGGCCATGGAGATCTTCTTCAACCCTAAAAGGAAACACCATTGACAATATGATCAGAATAAAACTTATCCTTGATTGCTGACAGAACATAAATGTTTTTTTAACCCTAACTTTTGCCTAGGTTACCCTTTGTAGGATATTCAACCCAATGGGTTATTATCTTAAACCGAGAATGTAATCAAGTTATTTTAGTAAGAGCAAAAATTATTTGTTCACAACTTTAAAAGTAGCAAAAGTATCTTTACGGGCTACCTGCTTACCTCTATCTAACATATTACATAAAAAAAAAAAGCAATCTCAAATTGTTAATCAATAGAGACCTGCTACTATGCCCAATGTCCTTGTTGTAGTATGATAATGTGACTAGTATGAAGTGTTCCTAAGAAAAATAAGGTTAACTGCAGTTCATTTACAATTTTTTCCTCCAAGTATTTTATTTCCTTGGCCGATCTAAGTTGACAAGTTGCGAGAGTTCAATCCAATCAACTAAGCGAGCATGTCCCTTGGTCTTGACCTTTGTTTTTTTTTTCAATATCAAATCCCCCTTCTATAAACCACACTCATTCACGCGCTTGTTAAACGATCGAGCAATTCGGTGTTGGTAATTCTAATTGTAGTAGAGAGCCTTCAATCGCTATTCACATGTCAAAGCCAATTTCTTGTATCAACTCTGGTCCCAGTCTTCTTCAGCTACTTGATCTTCAAGTAGTACTTGAAAATATGCCTCTTCAGGTTCGAAGTGAAGGATTGCTTCCATCCCATACATGAGAGAGTAAGGGGTAGCCCTTGTAGATAATCTCATTTATATCCTATACCTGGAGGGCATAGGAAGATTATCTAACCAACTGTAGCAAGAATCCACCATTTTGCTTACGATATTCTTGATGTTTTCCTTGGCGGCCTCAATGATGCAATTGGTTTGCAGACCGAAAAACAAAAAGCAGTGTTTGGTAATTCCATCCTCTTTGACCATTCAGTGACTTACCCTTCAAAATGTAAACATTTTTGTAAATCAACTCATTTGGGATACAGTCAAAATTCAGCATATCTGGGACACCATATCAACATATGATGTTATTCTGGATAAACTGTGCCACCTCCATGCCGTTAAGAACTACACACAAAGTTGCTTCAACTCAATTCGTAAAATAATTAATGGCGAAGATTATAAACTCATCTCCTTTAGATGCCTTCTGAGTATTTTTTCCATCAATGTTTGTCCCCTTCGTTGAAAAGCCAGACGACCTAATATTGTACATTTTTCCAAGGGAGAAGATGTTGTAGATTTGAATGAATTTGGAATTTCTGACACTTCCAAACATAACTTACATAGTTTCACTCCATGATGCTCAACTTTAACAAGAATTTCCTTTGCGAACATCCAACCAATCATGTGAGGTCCACAATCACCGAACTGATGCCTTCCATGATGTGCTAAGTTTTCTTTCTCGAGTATGCATAATTAGCGTTCACCATTATGATGCCTTTTCTACAAGTTTCGATCACACATGATAAATTATGTAGCCCACCTTTATAAGGCTTCGCGATCTTTTTGAGACACACACACATGGGGTATACGCCATCCTAAATTAATCTTCACACTTGTGTGTAACCACGACTCTTCAACTTCATCTATCATGGCTATCATGAAATAGTAGGTCGGCTTGTATAGCTTCCAAATGACAAAAGTTTTGAGTTTGCTACCCTCGGGAATTTCAACTATTGAAGCTAATGTTGCTATAGCATCCGTAAATACTTAAGTTGCGGTAGATACTACAATTTTGTATCCTTGAACTTATCCTTAAGTTCCTTAAGATGAATGTGATATGATTGCAAACATTCATCTCGAATCTTCTGCATTCTTTGTATATGGTAAACGATGAGGGCTGAATCCCTATACATAGTTTTACATCTGTCCCTAAATACAAGGCTATTTCCAACTCAATGATGCAAGTTGTGTTTTTGGTATAATCAAACACTACTTTCATGGTTATTAGGGTATGTGCTCCAATTTAGCAAAATTAGGAGGATTCTGACCTCGAACCCTTTGCTATTGGGCTTTTTCAAAATATAGTTTTCGACGAATAAATTTGTCATTACAGTGTCAAACTCAAAGAGTAGCATGAGACACTCAGGTGTACAATTAGACATGGCAGACTTCTCAAACAAATACTTGATTGGATCCATTCTGGCAACGAATTTGATAAGGAAAGCCATGACACAATGACATAACTTCTATGTTACCCATACCAAAGAAACATGTATTTTCCAACGCGTAAGAAGTTACCTCGCCTTGGGATAACTTTTTGCTTACAACAGATAGCCCTTTCTATTAGAATGACCTTACATGCATATAGCTCTTGTAGTATTACCTGTTACAATGATTTACAACAACAAGGGGCTTTCCGGCACTAACAAAGCTAGAACAGGCGAATTGCTCAAACATTCCTTGATCTTTTCAAAAGCTTCAGGACACTGGGAGTTCCATTCCTTGTAGGAATGTTTCCACAACAACTTGAATATGGGTTCACAAATTGAAGTAAACCAAGAGATCAAAAGGCTGATGCACTGGAGAGACAATACGGTGGAGGTATCTCTAGTATAGCTCCAATCTTAGTCAGACCTACTTCAATTCCTCTTTGGCTGACCATAAATCCAATAATTTTTCTCGCGTTGACTCCAAAAACACGTTTATGCCTGGTAAGTTGTACATTATACTAACGCAGTCTCTTGAAGAATTTTTGCAAAACTAAGGAGTGCCCTTAACGCTTCTTGGATTTAATAATCATGTCATTTGCATAAACTTCCACTTATTTATGAATCATGTCATGAAATAGTATAGTTGCAACACCCCAAATTTTTTTTGTTTTATCAAAGATCTTATTGTAACCTTAATCTAAATTAATTGGTGTCTTTTCAAAATTGTGAAAGTTGAGGGTAAAATTAGAAGAAATAACCAAGTGTTAGGGGAGGGTTAAGCAATGAATTTCTTTTTAGGGTTAGTATATATCCATACGAGTTTAGTTTGAGCCGTTAACAAAAGTTCTCTGGGTTTTTTTTTCACGTGAAACCTCTAGAGAGAAGAAGTAATGGCTAGGGCATCATAAGGTAAGAATCCTAAACCCTCTCCATTTTTATTTGTTAGTTGGGTGAGTATGTGAGGGATTTGTGTGTGTGTGTGTGTGTTGTGCAAGGGATTGTTGTTACAGCGTGTGTGCGAGTATGTGAGTGTCGTGTGTGTATAAGGGGCAAAGAGGGGGTTGTCGTGGGCAGCCTACGTGTGAGTATTACTGTGGGAGGGTGCTGTGATGTATGTGAGAGTGTGAACAAGGGCTGTCATAAGGCAGCGTGAGGGTGTGCGGTTGGTGGGGTTGTATGCAATATGTGTGAGAATCTTGTTTATATTCAGGTGATGTGAGAGTGTTGGGTGTGCTTGTGTGTGAAGGAAAAGGGGAAGGGAAGCAGAACAGGGATGTTGTGCGAGTAACAGAGAAGTGGAAAGGGCTGTCATGATGGGCAGTATGCTGGTGCTATATGTGTTGTGTAGTATGTGCGAGTGAGGGAGGAGGGGATAAGGTTGTCGTTGTGGGCAATGTGGTGGTGCTGTCTATGTTGGTGTGGTGTGCACGAGTGAGGGAGAGCGAGAAAGGGTGCTATGTGTTCTTATGTGGTGTAGTTGTTAGGGGGAGAAGAGGGGCTACCGTGGGTAGCCATGGTGGTGGTAGGGCGTGATTGGTGGTGTAGGGAAAGAGAGGTGGGGGCGGTGGGCCGTGGTAGTGGCTACTGCATGGTGGAGTGGCTGCCTTGAGGGGTAGCGGCCATGGGGCAGCGGTGGGAGTGGCCACCGTGAGGTAGTGGCGATGTGTGATGTAAAAAAGAAAGGGAGAGGTAGAAATAGGTTTGGGGAAGGATTTGGTGAAAAAGATGATGAATAGGAGTCAAAAGTGCTACTAAAGCTCCATCTTCCCCCTATAGTCCCTTGCTCAATTTATTTATGCCATTTTTTTAGCATATTTGGGCAAGTGTAAAACTAAAACCCCTCTTATTTTTACGAAATCTACGTTGCAGAATTTTCTGGTACTTTTCTAGTTACACAAAAAGCTTAAATGATTTCATTTTGAAAAAGGGCTTTTGGATTATTGGATATAGCAAACAAACTTATTTTTAGCCAAAAATTTACAATCAACTTGTTTTACTGAGACGCTTGAGTGTCTGAGGCATTTCGATGCCAATTCCTGTGCTTTTGAAATATGACCAGTAGCGCTCAATTAAAGGAGCGGATTTAGATTTTGAGCGAAAGATTCTGAGGGACATTTTAGTCCAAAAACCCACGTTGTCTTTTAAAATATGTTTTCGTTTATTTTTGGATGTGTAATGGTAGGTTAGGTGTCAGGGGTATTTTGATAATTTTACATAAGTCCGAAGATGGTTTGGTAATTTCCTTATTATTATTTTTTTGTTAGTTAGACCACCCGGTATCCGGAGCCCACATTGGGAGCTGACTAATTTGGGTTCGAGCTGGGTAGAACTACATGGGCGGCAAAGCTCTCCCTACTAAGTTTTAGCGCAGTTTATTCCCAGGGCTCAAAACCGAGACCTCTAGTTAAGTTAGGACAACCCCCTACCATCTGACATATGCACTTGATGATGTAATTTCCTTATTTTTAAAGGAAGTTAGTGGGCATACATGATTAAACGTCAAGAATTAACAACCTTGCGGTTTACCATTTTGGTTTTGGTAGACGATGGCAAAGACCGGCATTTGAGCAAGTACAAGAACTAGTTATTAAAGCAAGTAAGTACTCTTGTCATATCCCTCAGTATAGCTTAGTTTCCATGATATGTATATATATACATGATTTTTACCAAATCAAAATTTCAAAGCCTTTTGATATGCTATTGCATTTGTGTTAAATTGTTTGATGAGAAAATGGAATAAAAGTGTCGTGGGATGTTTATATTCCCAGTTATTTTTTAAACCAGTTATGTTTAATGAGATGGAGTTTTTATTAGTTGATGTACCCCATATCCAATAGGGAAAAGTTGGATTTCGAGCCTTGGTCAATGAGGCTTGTACGTTGATGTGATGCGCATTACACTTGAAAGTGGTCGCCCCTGCTTTTACCAAATATATATCTCGAGGTGGAGGAGGGATTAGGGCTTCTACACTGACCCCAGCATACCGAAGTAGTGGGTTTACACTGTGATAGTTGACTGATGAATCTTTTTGTTTTCATGCTCAGCTTGAGATTTGTTTATGTAAGCATGATATATAAAATATAATGAAGTTGATTTCGTTATTAAGTGATTAGGATTTCTAATCTTGCAAAAAGGAATCCATGCATGTTTTATGAAGTCCAAAATTTATTTTAGGGATATGGTATGCGTACTTGCTTGGCTCTAACTCATTCTTTTATTTTTCAGGTGACGATCTACAAGAAACCAATCCCTATGAGGAATACGAGGGAAAGGCACTGGAAGAGGATCATTAGAGTAACATAATGTCTATTAATGATCCGATAACTTTGAATTTTGTGGTTGTTAAGATGGATGAATATATGTAGGGAGCTTAAGTCTCTTCGAATTTCTTTATAATTGTTAGTCAGATGTAATTGAAGTTTCTATTAGTGACAGTTAAGGAATCCTTAGGTGCGGCTCTTAGTAACCAATTAAATGTTTTAGAATCTAGTGCGTTTGAGTAAATCTTATGTACAGGTTGTAGTAGGCCTGACTGAGCCTTGTTGGAGGTTTAGTTGGCCTATGGCCGATCACAGACCCAGCTCATGGGCCCACCGTGGGTTTGGATCATGACAATAATGGTTGCGGCTGATAGGTAGCCCTATCATTCTTTAACCGAAGGGCATTACAGTGTACAGAATGTACCCTATTGAGTGATGAACACGATTTTCTCTTGATCCTCGGGAGCCATCTTAATCTCATTGCATTCCATGAAGCAATCTATGAATAAAACCAAATCATGTTTCACCCCTCCAGTTAGAAGATTGTAATTGCTTTGATCATTTCAAAATATCTTGTGTTAATCCATGATGCATGAAAATCCTCTTGATTTAGATAGAATTTGGAGATGATTTTTGAAATTTTGGTACATCCCATCTATTTTATCAGAGACAATTACCAAATTAAAGGAAGATAATGTCCCGAATTTGGGAAAATATTGAAAGATGAAGGGATGAATCAACCGGTTAGTTGACTTTTGTTCAATCTGCGATTGTAATCAAGTATTTGACTCTACTAGAGGTCTCAAACTCAACACTTCGATTAGCTTCAGGCCTCTATAAAAAGGGCCTTTTGGCTTCAGTTTAAATGAGGCTAGTCTCTCTAGAATTTTTGTAGCATTTCCCCGTAGAAGTGGTGCATCATTTCTAAGGAGTCTTCATATTGATGATCTAATTGCATCATGGATTCATGTAGAGGTGGTTTTAAGTTCTCTAAACCATCGTCGTCTAGAGAAAACTTTATTGTGCTTTCTAGTTTAATTTAGATTAAAGAAGTCTAGAGTATTGTCCCTTCCGGCGACTGAATTTTGGTCAACAAAAAACACTTTATAAAGGAGTCATTAAATTCGTTTTCCTATTTTCATGTCTAAGACCAAAGATTAGGTCGCCTTCCATAGGTTCCATGTCGAACTACAATGGTTTGGTTCCGACTTTTCCAACTGGGTACGTAAGCCATTTGACCTCAGTTGTCAAATTTAGGTTAAATGTTATTTATGCATGTGTGTGTGAGAGAGAGTGTTATGTGTTAACAAGCAAAACATGATCAAAACAAAGCAGAGACTGTTAGGATATGATGGGTGTCTAACACCTTCCCGTTATATAAGTTAGTCCCCAAACGCATCTTTTTTTTTATTTTGATAAACTTAGTTGGGCATTTTAGAGTCTCTTTAGGGTTTTTTTTTCATATTTTTTCTTTTTTCAGAAAATAAGATGGCGACTACAAGTTCTTTTTAGGATTTCGAAGGTCCAAATAAATTTTTCATGGTGAGTCGCTACACTATGCTTAGAAGTTTCATGACTTCATTCTTGACCTTAAGAAACCATACATGCAATGGCCCTATCTTTGCAAATATTATTTACAAAAAAAAAAACAAAGGGTAGAAACACCTTAAAATATACAAAAATCTCCATGAAACATCGATAATTGCCATACTGGCTTAAAACAGTTATGTTGTCCTAAATTTCTACTGCATAGAGTTCTAAAATAAAATCTAAATTGGAATATAACAAAATCTGCTTACACGTCTCTTGCAATCTATTTGCCAATAAGTGGTACAGAAAATAAATCCTTCACTAGAAAGTTTCTATGTATCATGCATTATAATCCTTTGCACAATTCCGAACACTTGCTAATAACCTGAAAGGAGGGGGGTGAGCACAAAATTCTGTAAAGATAAACACATGCATTCACCCACAGAGTACAAATGACGCTATATCGATAATAGTACTTGGAGTTAATAAATTACGAGACCAAGGTGCATGGTGAATACCAAAATCAAGTGCACTAACCTTCAATTCAAGACTCAGATTAACAAGACGACCAAATAGCTTGTGCCAGTGGACAATATAAAGTCAAAGGGATGAATTCTCATAGGTAATTGCATCTGCAGGGTAATACAAAAACTAATTTTAAAACGGTCCAGTAGTTCATTTTTTACATCAATATTCTACAATTCAAAAAAGCTCAACTAAATCGAATATCCACAAATTGGAAGCATTGGGATAGAATAACTTGTGACCTAGCTCGCCTAGACTGGTTGATAGGAGGCTAGGGTGAATCCACAATGCAACGAGGCCGCTTGAGGGATCATAGACATGAAAATGGACTAAATATGGTGTGGAAATGGTATCTCTTTCTCTCTCTCTTTCTCACACACACACACACACAATTTCTTTTGAATGTCCCCTTCCTGAGAGAAATCCCTTTTACTTTGGAGGGAAACATGTGTGAGGCAAATGAAGGAACAAGGGGTAAGGGAATGGACCAGTATGCCCATGGAACAAGTGCGTATGATGGCACATGTACAGTTAACGTCTGAAATTGGATTGGCCTCGGCTTTTGGACTGACTTGCAATGCTCTTGTGAATTACAGGGGATATTATTACAAAAATTACAAATACATGGAGAGAACTGCAAAAACGTGTAAATTACTGATAATAGTTTCATCATTAAATTCTTTATTGGTTGTGATAACCCTACGGTTATTTAACCTAGGATTATATTTGATTTTGATGATAACTAACATTAACGATTATGTTGTCTAACATGCATTAAGTTGATGAAGCAATAGGTAAAATCTCATACTCATGCAAACAGACTATTAGACGAGCAAATCATTCAAAAATTCTCAACGGAACGCATCAAAGAAGGAATTCGTCGATTGAATTTTACAATGCTTAATTTCTATTCTTTGTAACTAGACATAGAGAGATGATCGTATCGATGACTGTAACCTAGAACTTGCCCATAGGTTTTCCTTGCATGCATAAAAGTTTTTCATTCTTTGAAAACAAGGAAACTGCATTTTCTGAAATGCAGTCGACTGCATTGGAATACAGTCGACTGCATGTTGGGCAGTAAGGTATTACAGTCGACTGCATTTCAATGCAGTCGACTGCAATAATTCCAGTAGCCTATTATAGTCGACTGTATTGGAATGTAGTTGACTGCAAGTTGGAAATTTGAATTTCCAACGGCTACTTTTGGGATTACAGTCGACTGCAATGGCACATTGCAGTTGACTATATTTATCGTTTGGCGCATTTACCTAACTCCAAATGGTCATATTCATTCCCACCTCTATAAATAATCATCTTGGGCATAATTTTGATTCATCAATTGCATTCAAAGCCCTTTTATCTTGCATATTCTCAAAGATCAAAGCAATTGTTCAATCTCTCTTGGTTTTCATTGTTTTCTCATCCATTTCAAGAGAGCATTTAATGTGAGCTTACATTTGAGATATATACACTTTCATAAAGTCATCATACACGCATCTCTCTTGTTCTAGAGCTTAAACTTGTACACATCTACTTCTTGAGAGTGAATCTTTATACACAATTCTTCATCTAAAGTTTCTTGTATCAAAGCTTGGGGTTGTCAAGCTTTGGAGCTTCAGGATTATCAAAGCTTGTTCTTGATGTGGGCATAGCATCAAGGGATTATAAGCGGTTCGATCTTGACCCGTAAGAAAGATCATACTAGTGGATTCTAAGGCCTTTCAAGGGACTTCCTTGTAGGGGTGGACGTAGGCTTAAGGGTATTTCAAGCCGAACTATTTAAATCTCCTTGTCAAGTATCTCTAAACCCTTCTCTCTTTACATTATCATTTTATAATTATGTTGAGATTGGTTAGTTTGCTTACTTGAGATATTGTGTTTGAGATTTGTTGTTTGTGACTTTTCAAGTGTTATTCATAGCTTCTCTAAGTTTCAAGTAATTACTTGTTATTTACTTAAAGTAGTCTTAAAACCCTATTCACCCCCCCTCTAGGGTTATCTTTTCTATTTCAAGTGGTATCAGAGCCTCGGCTCTTAATATTTTGGGTAACGCCAAGAAAGTTAATCAATCATGGCTTACGTTGGGGGAATGGAGGGTAGTTCTAACACTAGGCCTCCATTGTTTAATGGGACCAATTATAGTGTGTGGAAAGTCAAGATGAAAATCTACATAGTCTCAAGACTATGAGATGTGAGATATTGTTGAGAATGACCCATTCGTTCCAATAAAGGTGGTTGACAAGATTGAGGTGCCTAAATCCAAATTAGAGTATAGTGATCATGATGAGAAGATGATTCGTATGAATGCTAGAGCAAAAAATTGTCTTGTTTGTGCTTTAGACACTAATGAACTCAATAAAGTCATTATGTGCAATTCCGCTAAGAGTATTTGGGATACTCTACAAGTTACGCATGAAGGAACTTTACTTCTTAGAGATTCCAAGAAGAACTTATTGTTTAAAGATTATAAGTTATTCCATATGCTTCCAAATGAATCCGTTACGGATATGAATACTCGTTTCACTAACATTGTAAACCCTTTGAAGCAATTGGGTAAGGAATTCACTAATGGTGATCTTGTAAGAAAGGTGATTAGGTCCTTACCAAGAGCTTGGGATGCAAAAATCATCGCCATCCAAGAATCAAAGAATCTTAATATCTTTTCTCTTGATGAATTGATGTGCTCACTTATGACGTACGAAATGCAACTCAAGACCTTTGATCAAGAAGATGTCAAGAAGAAGCCTACATCAATTGCTCTTAAAGCTTCATCTTCAAACCTTGAGTCAAGTGATGATGAAGAAGATGTTGCAATGGTTGCAAAGAACTTCAAGAAATTCTTAAGGTTTAGAAGGAATGGTGGGAGAAAACAACAAAATGCTAGTAATGAAGAGAAGCTTTGCTACAAATGCCACAAGCGGGGACACGTAAAGATGGATTGTCCTATATACAAAAGGGAAAAGAAGGAAAGAAGAGATGTTTGGGAAAGAGTTAAAAGAAGACAACTCTCTAAGAAAGAGAACAAAGAGAAAGAAAAAGCAATGAATGCCGAACATACTCCAACATGGAGTGACTTCGATTCAAGTGATGAAGATGATGAGAAGAATGAACAAGCAAATGTGCTTCATGGCAAATGATGAGGTAAGCTCTTCTTCTGGTAGTGATAGTGATAGTGAAAGCTTCGAAGATGCTAAAAATAGCCTATATGAGGAATCCAAAAAAAATTTTAAGAAAAATATTATTTTATCAAAAAATTCCTTGAGGCCAATAAGCAAATTGAGAAGTTGAGAATGGAAAATAATGAGTTGCATGCCAAGAAAGATTGCATTTTCAACCATTTATATGTAAAACATATGAATAATGACTTGATTGAATTAATTACTAACACTCCTAGCTCAAAACAAATCTCTTGCAAAACTTTGGCTTTAGAAAAACAAAATGAAGATTTAAAACTTGAGATTTGTGATTTAAAAAAATGTCTTCAAAAATTTGTTGATGGTCAAAACAATTTGGATGTCATGCTTGGACGCCAAAGATTTGGCCTAAACAAAGGTGGTCATGGATTAGATCCCTTGGCCTTGCCTCCTAAAATCTTTCAACAACAAGCTAGGTTGAATATTCATTCAAAACAACTAAAGAACTATTGCACACATTTTACACATTATGGTTGGTGCAACAAGAAAGGGCATACGACTAATTATTGTCCTTGTAGAATTGTTTTTATTAGAAGTAGAAAGAAGATGTGGGTTATGAAAGGTCAAGATTACAAATGCAAGACTAACATCCAAGGACCCCAGAAAATATGGGTACCAAAAGTCACTACTTGACTTGTGTTTATAGGTATGTCTCAAAACAAAATCTAGTAGCAAGAAGTGGATTCTTGATAATGGATGCTCAAGACATATGACCGGCAACATATCTCTTTTCACCTCAATCAATCTTATCAAAGGAGGAAAAGTGACCTTCGGTGACAATGCATAAGGAAAAATCAAAGGTAAATGGACTATTGGTAAGGAACCACATTCAATTGAGAATGTGTTATATGTTGAAGGTTTGAAGCATAATTTGCTAAGTATTAGTCAATTTAGTGATAAAGGTTTTAGAGTAATCTTTGAGGCTTCTCATTGCACTATACAATCCTTGAAGAATAATGAAACTATTTTGGTAGGAAATAGAGATGACAATGTTTACTCGATTCAGTTGAATGATCTAGCTAACCAAGATGTCAAGTGTCTTAGTGCTATTAGTGAGACATCTTGACTTTGGCATCGAAGACTTGGACACATGCATATGGAGCATTTGAAAGATATTTCAAGCAAAGAACTTGTGAGGGGACTCCCGAAGATCAAGTTTGAGAAAGATAAAGTATGTGATGCTTGTCAAATGGGTAAGCAAAAGAAAGTTTCTCACAAACCGAAGAAAATGGTATCTACTTCTAGACCCTTGCAATTACTTCATATGGATTTATTTGGACCAATCCCTACTACAAGTCTTGGTGGTAAATCTTATTGTTTTGTTATTGTTGATGATTATTCTCGCTATACTTGGACCTTCTTTTTGGCGACCAAATATGAATCTCTAGACGTGTTCACTTCTTTTACAAAACGTGTTCAAAATAACTAAAAAAAAGGATATTCGATATCCTACATTCGAAGTGATCATGGTAGAGAATTTGAAAATCCAAAAATAGGAGCTTTATGTGATGATTTTGGTATATCACATAATTTTTTGGCTCCTAGAACTCCTCAACAAAATGGTGTAGCCGAAAGAAAGAATAGGTCATTGCAAGAAGCGGCAAGAACAATGCTTAACGAATATGGTTTACCTAAGTACTTTTGGGCGGAAGCGGTCAATTGTGCTTGTTTTGTTCTCTATAGAGTTATCTTGCGTAAAATTTTGTTAAAAACCCCTTATGAGCTTTTTAATGATAAGAAACCTAAGGTGAGTTTTTTAGAGTCTTTGGTTGCAAATGCTTTATTTTAAATACTAAGGATCACCTTAGCAAATTTGATTCCAAAACATATGAGGGTATTTTTTTTGGTTACTCTAATAATAGTATAGCTTATAGAGTCTATAATAAGAGTACTTTAGTTGTAGAAGAATCCATAAATGTTACCTTTGATGAAACTAATCCTTTTCTTCGGAGGACTAACATTATTAATGTAGATGATATGGACAATGACATGAGAACATTGGATATAAGTGATACATTACAAGACAACCCTAAAGAAATTGTTCAAGAGGAGCAACAATCAAGCTCTCAAGAGGGAAACAAGGAAGCAATCAATGATGCTTCAAACTTAGACAACTCTCAAGCATTACCAAAAGATTGGACTTACAAAAAAGATCATCCAAATGATCAAATCTTAGGTAATCCTTCGAGTGGGGTAAGAACTCGACTCTCTCTTCAACAACATGTTAATTTAGCTTTTCTTTCCCAAATTGAACCCAAGAATTTCTCCGAAGCTCTAAATCATGAATCTTGGATGCTTGCTATGCAAGAAGAGCTAGTTCAATTTGAAAGAAATCAAGTTTGGACCCTTGTGCATAAACCTCAAAACTATAGGATTATAGGCACAAAATGAGTATTTAGAAACAAACTCGATGAATCCGGAATTGTGGTTAGAAACAAGGCTAGATCAGTGGCCTAAGGTTATAACGAAGAGGAAGGAATTGATTTTGATGAGACTTATGCACCGGTTGCTAGACTTGAATCTATTAGAATGCTTTCAGTTTTTGCTTGCTCTAAAGATTTTAAACTCTATGAAATGGATGTCAAGAGCGCTTTTGTAAATGATTTTATTTCGGAGGAGGTTTATATGGCTCAACCTCCCGGTTTTGAGCATGAAAAATATCCAGACCATGTTTTCAAGCTTAGCAAAGCTCTTTATGGTTTAAAACAAGCTCCTAGAGCTTGATATGATAGGCTAAGTCGTTTTCTTTTAGAAAATAATTTTTCAAGAGGAAAACTTGACACCACTCTTTTTATAAAATAAAATCTAAGAGCAAGAACTTATTATTGGTGCAAATCTATTTTGACGATATTATATTTGGTGCTACTAATAGATCTTTGTGTGAAGAGTTTGCTTCTTGTATGAGTAAAGAGTTTGAAATGAGCATGATGGGAGAACTCAACTTCTCCTTGGATTGCAAATCAAACAAAGCAAGGATGAAATCTTTATCAACCAAGCCAAATACACCAAAGAGCTACTAAAGAGATTTGACATGGAAAAATCAAATGCATTTGACACTCTAATGAGCTCATCATTAAAGCTTGATAAAGATGAAAAAGGTAAGGATGTTGATATTAAGCGCTATCGAGGTATGGTCGGATCACTCCTTTACCTTACCGCAAGTAGATCCGATATAATATTTAGTGTTTGTTTATGTGCTAGATTTTAAGCTTGTCCTAAAGAATCTCATTTGATTGCCATCAAGAGAATTCTTAGATATCTTAAAGGCACTCACAACTTAGGGTTATGGTTTCCTAGGAGTACGTCATTTTTTGACCTAGTTGGCTACTCGGACGCCGACTATGCCGGATATAAAACCGAGCAAAAATGCACTAGTGGCGGTTGTCAATTCCTAGGGCACTCACTCGTTTCTTAGAGTTCCAAGAAGCAAAATTCAGTTGCACTCTCTACTACTAAAGCCGAATATGTGGCGGTTGGTGCTTGTTGTGCACAATCCTAAACATTATTAAACATAATTAAACCAACATTAACTCATTTTAATCCTAAACAAGTGTAGATTGACCACCGGCGCCAAGACCATCGGCCGACCACCACCAGATCAGCACTGCCACACTACCACTAAAGTTGCACACACCCATGGATTCGCCCCATCACCACTGGTCTCATCGCCACACCGCCGGCACCCAGATTAGGCCACTGTTATTTACCGTCAGCGAACATCACAACCGGGGATATAAACCCACAGCAATTACTCCCTGCCGGTAATACCCGTAGGCATCACCCATCAGTAACATCGCCGGCAACTCGCAACACCCACCAGCACACAACAACCTACGGTAACCTACAAATCTGTCCATCACCATCGACAACTCGTAACACCCACCACCGCACAACAACCTATGACAACCCACAAATCTGTCCACCACCTAAAGCACCACCGCACCAATCAAATCTATCCATCACGCCAACCCACCACCTCTGACCACGAAGGAAACCATTTGCCGATGTAAATCCAGCATAACCACAACAACCTACGGCAACCCACGAGACCCATCTCTAATGGCAGATCGATAGAGGCTGCCAGTTTCGAAAGGTACTGTTTCCCAGGAATTGGGCGCAACCATCTCCAATGGTTGTGTTCATCTTGGACAAAAGAGTGGCCGGTGTAGGCGGTGACCGGTGTAGGCGGTGACCGGTGGAGGCGGTGACCGGTGGAGGCGGTGATGGCAACGGGCTGTGGAGTTTGTGGTGATGAAAGAGATGAAGAAGGGTTTTATACCCAGAGCAAAAAAATGGAAAGATGTTGCTAGTGAGGCTCAAAGCCTCAACCTCATTTAACCAGCCTCAAGCCCCGCGTGAAAAAGAGCTCCGAGCTCTTTTAAAAAATGGGCAAGAGTTTAAAAATCTTGGGCCTTTTTAAAAAGAGAATCCAACCAAACACTCCACTTTTATGGGCTTTAAAAAAAATTAAGTGGGCCAAAAAAAGCAAAAAAACATCTGTGTCAAACGGCCCTCTTAGTCTCTTCTCTTTAATTTTAGCTATTCGTTTGAATGTTTGAGATTGTGGTTTCAGGTGTGTTTTAGAGGAGTATTAATGTGTCAGTGCTAGGGTTTGTGTGTGTATTGTGTACTTCAGAGGGTGAGATGTGGGTGTATTTAAGAAGAAGGCTGTTGTAAAGTAGCATAAGAGTGAGTTAGGTTTTGTCAATATCTCTTTCATTACTAACCTAATTGATGTGTTTTTATACTTTTTGAAAAAACCTTATTATGTCTATTTCAACTTTTCAGCATTAAGCCTTATCAGAATCTTACATTTTCATATCAAAAAATGACCTTAAAGTCAATTTACCGTAGAAATCCAAAATTTTTGGTTTCTGGCAGCCACTTTGATTTGTCATAGAAAATTCATTATTCATTGACTTTTTGTGAGCTTTATATTGCTACAAACAATATCAGAAAGTGTTCTTTAACTTTGTAGTTTTGAGTTTTCAGAGATTCATAGTATTTCTACTCTAAAATAACTATTGAAAAAAAAATTGGTCTGTGCAGAAATGTGTTGTTTTTATCAGCCACTTTGATTTGCCAGAAAAATTCATTACTTATTGGATTTTTGTGATTATTATATTTCTAAAAACCTTAGCAAGTCTACTTTAAATTTTTAGTAATGAATTTTCTTATATTCGTCACGTTTTAGCCTAAAAAATAATCAATGTACAAAATTAGGATTTGCTAAAAAATATTGTTTCTAGAAATACAGATCAGTCTATTACCCATAATATTTTATGCTATTTCTAAGCATATTTGGGCAAAGTACAAAACTAAAATTTTCCTTATTTTTTGTGAAACCTTCGACATAGAAGTTTCTGGGATTTTTCTGGGCGTGCAAAGGGCCTAAAAAGATTTTTAGTTCAAATTAATTGGCATAGTAAACAAAATTATTTTTAGCCGAAAATTTTACAGTGATATAATCTTATTGAGACGCTTGATATGCTTTTGAAATAAGATCATTGACGCTCAATTTAGGAGCAGTTAAGGGTTTCGAATGGAAATTTTTCAAAAAGGACATGTCAGGTCCAGGGTATCCCGATTACCTTATTTACGATAGCTCTTCTTGCTCTTTAAATCATACATAGCTAACCGATAAAAGGTTCTTGAATAAAGCCAAGCGAATAAGCTAAAGACAAGAAGAAGAAGATGGCCAAAAGGAAAGCATTACACAATCTCCAAGATCATTTTTTTGTTGTTTTGTCTAAAAAAACCCACCTAGTCATTTAAAAGAGTGTT
Source organism: Escallonia herrerae (assembly GCA_033070095.1). NCBI lineage: Eukaryota > Viridiplantae > Streptophyta > Magnoliopsida > Escalloniales > Escalloniaceae > Escallonia > Escallonia herrerae. The sequence goes on along the minus strand of JAVXUP010002124.1, from coordinate 40,874 downwards.
TTGAGTTATTTTTTGAAGTGTAGTGGTGTGCTAGGCTTAGGGGTATTTTGGTAATTTGGCACAAGTTCGGTGACATTTTGATAATTTTCCATGCAAGGGGTATTTAATAATTTTACATACCCGGTGAGCAGGTCGTCCTCAAAGTAAGAGTGAGTTGGTACAAGGTTTATAATATCATAGAACAAACCATATTGTGATAATTGAAATGTTCCGTTTAGGTTAACAAGTATGTATAAGTAAAGTGTATCTAAGCACTGTCGAGGTGGCTTTGCTAACCTATATTGCTCATGCTTAATATTATCTATTTCTGTTATTTATTGTATCTAAAATGTTTTGAAATGATTATTGATTTTGAGGGATTAAGTTGATACTCTTTCCTATGTCTATATCGAAATGTTGTGATTTTTTTTAAAATTATTTTAAAAATTATCATTTGATTGTATATGAAAAATCATTCAAATCGCTCTCTTTTTTGGATCCTTGCTCGACCTTATTGGGCTCTCAAAAGCTCACTCTCGTTTGATTTTCTTTACGGTGATAACCAACATTAGGTTGCCTGACTCTAGATTATAGCCAAGCAAAAGAATTTAAGTTTTAGTATTTATCATTAGAACCCTATGTGGTTTAATATTATTATTTGAATATTTTCAGACTTAGATTTGATGTTTCAATTATGACAGTCTCCTGAAAGTATGATAAATAGTTTAGCTACTCTAATAATAGTCGTTCATTTGTTAAGTTTGACGGTATTACTATCTTAGTGTATCTCAACGAGTGAGTGTTTAGCGTTCTAGATTTTCGGGACGTTACAGTTAGTATCAGAACAAAGATATATGATTCTGTAGACATGTACCTAGGATATTAAGAGCGGGGTAGGATCAGTGTTATTAAAAGCGCAGGCGCACCTAAGGCTCAAAAGGCCCTTGGAGCCTAGGCGTATGGAGCACCTAAGGCTTAAAAGATCCTTGGAGCCTAGGTGTAAGGCGGAAGGCACGCGCCTTTTCGAAGTAAGGCGCAATATTAAAATAAATAAATAATAGTGCGTTAAAACAGTAAAATTACTTTAAAAAAATTTCAGAACATGACAATTAACAAATTTCTAAATACTAGAGAAAGTTTCAAATACCGTAACATCCTAATTTAACAAGCTTCCAACGTTAAAAAAGTCTTAAATCCATTGAAAAATAGCAAATAACTAAATTCTAAGCGAACATAACACCATCATCCTCAGCAACACTTTCTTTGACAGACTGTAGCAATTTCTTCATCTCATCTCTAACATGTTCTGGACACTCTCGGCACGTTGAAGCATTCCTATAACCTCTAGCAAGGTGTTGCTTATGTCGATAAATACTGTCCTTAGTAATTTTTGCAGTGAGTAGTGACTGCATTTTTATCGCTTGGATTAGCGGTTCGTCCATATTTTCAAGCTGGGTCCTTTGTATCCATACTCGTTGTTGACATGTATATTCCTGCAATTGAATTATATGATAACACTAAAATCAGCTTAAATGCACACATATCATATAAGGGCCAAAAGTTACTTGAAGCGGAGGAGGAAGAGATTGAGAGAGGTTGAGTAAGTACTTACATGTGAGGTTGAGTAAGTACTTGCATGAGTGTGGCAAGGAGTCAAAGCAAAGCAGACTAGGCTAGTACTTTCTCACACTTTACAATCACAATTTAAGTTTTAAAATTAATATGGGCACTTAATTTCAACTTACACTTATAGAAATTAATAAGTTCAGACTGGCTTCTAACTGGGTTGTTCACTCACTGGCCTATAACTCCTAGCCATCTTAAGACTAACAGCCCAATTCCAGGGCACAACAGCAGCAACTTTGGTCGGTCATTGGACTATCAAATCTGGGGTTGAGGCAGCAAACACATTGGATGGCATCAAGGCACTAGGCAGTAGGTTTGTAAAATAGTAATTTTGATTGTTGGAGTTTCTTGCAAGAGATAGACCAGTCTATTTCCTTTGTAGAGAGTAAAGGTCCCATGGGACTCAATAAGTCCAATGACTTTGAGGTTCAGGGAACAAAAGAACTGAGTTTGAGGAATTCAGGTTAATTGTGCTCTTTATGAGTGCCATTGCAAAATTAAGTGGCAGAAATCTTTGCTCATTTTGCCTACTGAATGTAGTATGTTTCATCAATTTGACACAAAATAAGAAACAATAAAAAATACCAATTTAAAGTGTGGTATCTCCCAAATTTCATTTCCCAATCCAATAAACTAAAGAAGAAAGCAAAGCAAAACTTAAGTTGATAGTGTTACACATAATTCATATACAAAAGATATCAAAACCCCATTTACAAGAAATTAATGTATGATTGTGGTCAAAGCATGGCTCTTGGTGTGGATTTGGGACAGGTTGCCGACATGAAAGGTTTAAATGAACTATATATATGTCGTTCACAGAAAATATCTATTTGGTTATTCCACAGGAAAATGATTCAATCAACAGCTCTATTCCACAGATTAATTAGAATAATGTGAGAGTGAGAGAGAGCTACCGGTTGCAGCACTGAACAACTACTTCAATTGAGCAGCAAAGTAGCAAGGCAAAGAGGAGCAGCAATGGCTGTGGCTGAAGTAGAGGCAGCAACCGGAGCAGCAGACTGCCGGCGGAGACGAGAGATGCGACGACTGGAGCAAAGGATAGAAGAGTGGCGAGGGGTGACCGTGTAAGACTAAAAGCTGTGGTCGTGACTCATGAGTTTGAAAACTGATTTGGGGATTTTGGTAGCTAGGTTTTATCTAAAAAGTCTTTAATTTAAATGTTTGTTTTGACTTGGTAAAGACAAAATGGAAAAAAAATACTAAAAGAGAAATCGACGGCCCATGTGAAGACATGAAGTCAAATCCAACGGCTACAGTTCATGCGCCTAGCTTTGTGCCTCCTGCCCCTCTATGCACTTTGCGCCTTTGTGCTTGGGCATTCCAGGCACCCGCCTTATTGAACGTGCTGCACCTAGGCCTAGGCGAGGCGTGATGTGTGAGCCTAGATGCTCATTGCGCCTAGGGGCGCGCTTTTTATAACACTGGGTAAGATGAAAAAGGAACAAGACCTTAGCTAAGTGATTATTATGGATTGCATCTGACAATGTCGAGGATTGATTAAGAAAGCGACAGAAGTGTTAAGAACGTTAATATTTAAGTTTAATCTTAATAGTTGATTACGGTTTAGTGTAAGGATAATGTTGACTGAGTTGTAATATGAATTGTTTGAAATGTGATGGACTTAGAAATAGTTTGAGCACGTTTGATTTGAGATATTAGAGTGCGTAGCGAAAGCATGGTGGTCTTTGGTATGATGTGTACGTGCTATCCATGCTGGCTAAGTCAATGTAGTATGCTTCAAATGCTACCCGATGGTATTGATTTTGGTGTCAGACAAAACACACACGCGCGCGGACGCGCGTGCACACACACACACACATAGAGAACGAGAGAGAAAGAGATGAGGAAAATATTTTTGTTAGATGATCTCATGGTTTTGTTGAGTAAACTTGATTGACATTGCATCGTTACATTGGGCCTTAGACTTTGAGCTTGTGGTCTTGGTAGTTAATGGAATACGGATAGAAAAATTGAGTTTGGTGCTGTCTTGAGTAACCGTATTTTTTAAGTACTAAGATGATTCTGGATATAAAATTATGGAATTTAATGTTGGCAATTTGGTTTAAGTATCATTACATTTGAAAGGATAATAGCATGTGTGATGCAATGGGGAGAAAATGTGCCAATAATTTTAGAAATTTCAAATATTAGTTAGCCTGAACCGTCAGCAAAATGTCATTTAGTGAACATTAAGATGATTCTATTTGCGGCTAGTGCAGGCGTAGACCTCGATTACCTATATGATAGTATAGCGTTAGGGTGTTCATGATAAGGAAAGTTAAAACTAAAAGATCTTGTAGAACACAGGTCATATGTGACTGGAAATTGCTTAGGCTCAAAGTTAAGCACAATATTGTTAGATGGATTGTGCAAGGCATGGTTTGGTGTACTATGAGAATAGCGCAATGGAAGCGTAATGAATTGGAGACAATGCAAGAAGTTATTTTGGGGAGTATAAGACACGTTCAATTTTAAGGACGAAATTCTTTTAAAGGTGCAGAGAATGTAACGCCTGGAACTTCTAGGTATTGATAAAATTTTAATTTTATCTTAATCTATAAATTATGGTCTTTTCATAATGTTAAAGGTTGTGGGTAAAATTAGGAAGAATTGACTAAAGTGCAAGGGGGTTTTTAAGTTTAGTTCTTTTTTAGGTTAGTATAAATACCCTAGTAAAGTCTTTAGCCGTCAAAGACAATGTAGCTGGCCTTCTTGTATGTGAAAGCCAAAGAGTGAAAGAGGAAGCTTCTAGGGTAAGAATTTTCAAGGTAAATCCCTAATATCTTCTCCTTTATTTTTGGTATTCGTTTGGGTGTTTTAAATTGTAGTTTCAAGTGTGTTTTAGAGGGTATTAATGTGTGAATGCAAGGGTTTGTGTGTGTTGTGTATTTCAGAGGGTGAGATGTGGGTGTGTTTGAAAAGAAGGCTGTTGTAAAGTAGCATAAGAGTGGGTTAGGTTTTGGAAATATCTTTTTCATTACTAACCCGATTGATATGCTTTTATACTTTCTAAAAACCTTGCTACGTCTACTTCAACTTTTCAGTTTTAAGATTTCTCAGAATCACATGTTTTCATATCAAAAAATGACCTTAATTCATTACTTATTAGATTTTTGTTATTCTTATATTTCTAAAAACCTTAGAAAGTCTACTTTAACTTGATAATTATGAGTTTTCTTATATTTGTCATGTTTTAACCTTAAAATGATCAATGTATACAAAACTAGGATTTGCTAAAAAAATATTGTTTATAGAATTACAGATTAGTCTATTACCCAAAATATTTTAAGCTATTTCTGAGCATATTTTTGGGCAAAGTGCGAAACTAAAACTTTCTTTATTTTTCTGAAACCTTCGACATATAATTTTTTGAGATTTTTTTGGGCATGCGAAGAGCCTGAAATAATTTTTAATTTGAAAAATAGGTTTTCAAATTAATTGGCATAGTAAAAAAAATAGTTTTAGCCGAAATTTTTATAGTGATATGATCTTACTGAGACATTTGAAATTGTGTGACATTTCGGTCCGTTTGATATACCTCTAAAATAGGATCCTTAGCAATCAATTTAAGTAGTGGTTAAAGATTGCGAACTGAAAATTCCCAGAAAAGTCTTTTTTGTTTGAAAAACCCACCTAGTCGCTTAAAAGAGTGTTTTAACTCGTTTTGGAGGTGTACTGGTGTGTTAGGAATTAAGGGTATTTTGGTAATTTTGCACAAATTCAGGGGCATTTTGGTAATTTTCATGCGAGGGTATTTTGATAATTTTACATACCCTATGAGTGGGTCATTCTCAGAGTAAGAATGAGTTGGTACAAGGTTTATGATATCGTACTATATTGTGATAAATTGAAATGTTCTGTTTAGGTTAACAAGGGAATGTCCAGTTTAGACTAACTTAGTTTCGGATCCTGATAAATGATTCGATCTGAAACCCCATTTCATCGGTTTGACTTCATATGTTTTATTCTAATTTTTTTCCGCACTTTAATGGACTTCAATTTTTTGATCGAGATAAAAATGTCTTTGAAATTGCCCATGAGACACTTTCTTCAGCCTTAAAGTGATCGTTTGAAACTATTTTAAATGCTCATCTGTTTTATTGATTCAATCATTATGCAACATTTTTTTTAATTGTGTTAATTTCTTTTGAATATTGACACAAGTTAGTAATCTGAGGCGTTATAAGGATAGTGTTAGTGTTATAAAGATGGTTTGTTCGGTTTGGGTCGAAACTAGTATATAAATGAACTAGTCAGTGTACATATGCATATTTAAAGTGTATCTGAACACTGTCGGAGTAACTTTGCTAATATGTACTGCTCATGCTTAATATCATCTAGTTTTGTTATTTATTGTAACTGAAATGTTTATTAATTTTGAGGTATTTAGTTGATACTCTTCCCTATATCGATATTGAAATGTCATGGTTTTTTTTAATCCTTTTAAAAATTATCATTTGATTGTATATGAAAAATCGTTCGAATCGATCTTTTATTTTTAATCCTTGATCAACTATATTAGGCTCTTAAAAGGTCACTCTTGTTTGACTTCCTTTTTGCTGGTGATAACCAGCATTAGGTTGCCTGAGTATGGATTATAGCTGAACAAGAGAATTTGAGTTTTAGTAGTTATCATTAGAATCCTATGTAGTTTAATGTTATTATTTGAAAAAATTTAGACTTAGAATTGATGTTTCATTTATGACAGTCTCCTGAGAGTATGAGTAATGGTCTAACTACTCTGATGATAGTCGTTTATTTGTTGAGTTTGAGGGTCTTACTATCTTAGTGTCTTGGAACAAGTGAGTGTCTTACGTTCCGAATTTTTGGGGCATTACATTAGCAGTATTCACATTATGGCTTTTATTTTAGCCGGATCGAGCTTTATCCCTTTTTTGTTGACTAAGCTCACATTTTTGCACGTTGAGTCAGATATTTGTAATAGTCCAAACTTTAGGAGAGGGTTAAAATAATCATCAGTGCTCCAAAAAATAGACGGGTAATAATTTTGAGCAATGCTCGAGTGTTAGTAGAGTATCGAAGTTTAAAAGAATTTTTAAATAAAAATGAAAATTTTGAAACTTTTGGGCCATTTTCGTAAATATGAAAATTTTGGAGGGCTTGTGCAATTTTATAAAAAATATTTAGAAGCCATTTTTTTTAACTTGCCACCTCCTACTGGCTTGGATGAGTAAGCTAAATTAAAGAATTTAATAAGGATTATTGGGGGATAAGGGAGCCTCAGATGATAAAAAAAAAAGGAAGAAGAGAGAGAGCAGTAAAAGAGAAGCTGAGAGGAATAGAAGGAAAAAAAAAGGGAGAAGATTAAACAGAGAACAGGGAGAACAGGGAAAAAGGAGAGAGATTCAGACCAATTTAAACGGTAAACCCCACCCAACCCTCTAGTTTGCATACCCTAGTATGTGTTGTGTGGTATTTTTATGTGTGTTTCGTAACTGTGGAGCGTGCAGGGAAGCCATGAACATGGTTGTGAAGAGAGGTGCTTGCTAGAATTTGCACATTTCGGGTAGGGGATTAAGGTTGTGGTTAGTGGAAACAATTCAGTTGGGGTTGTTGGTGATGGCTTGTAGGCTGCTAAGGGGTAAGAAAGAGGGGGTATAGCTGAAATATATGCAAATGGGTTGAAGGCGTGTTACGGCCCCGAGGATGTGGATTCATATGTGTATTTATGTAATGAAATATGTATGTTGATATTTGATTCATGTGTATTAGGAGTGTTTTGAAGGTATTTAAGTGGGTGTTAGGCGTGTAAATGTGTAACTGTGTGTGTATGAGAATTGTGTGTCACGGCTGAAGGAAGAAGATGCAGTGTGTGAGCAAAAGGTGTGTTAATTTGAATAGTAGTCGTAATTGTCACTATAAGTGAAAATTTATTTAAGCAGTTTTTCACGAATTTCTATAAATCATTAAGCCCAAAATAAGGCAATGTCCAAAACAGTAACCCCTAATATTTTGACGAGACCTACGTTCTAGAATTTTTTTAAGAATTTTAGGTATCCACGAAGGGTGCTAATTTGGGTTACCATTTAAATAAATATATTAAATTATTTAACATAGCAAACCAAGCTATTTTGATCTAAAATTTTTAAAAAATCTTATTTTACTGATATAATTCATGTTCTAAAATTTCGGGCCATTTTGAGGCTGATAGGTATTTTTCGCGAAATTGGCTTTTTAACAATCGGTGCGGACACCGGTTGGGGATTTTCAGTCAAAAATGTTCTAAAATACTGTTTAGTCCAAAAATGACTTCAAGGTATTTAAAATAGTATTTTGGAATTTTTTCGGTGCCGAAAAACCAGGGGTATTTTGGTAATTTGCCACCCATAAAGGGGTATTTTGATAATTTTACCCATAGGGTATTTTTGAGGAATTTTATCTACGATAAGGATATTTTAGGGACTCTACTTACGAGAAGCCCATTTTAGGGATTTAAGTCCGAGAGGGGCATTTTGGTAATTTTACACCTAAGGACATTTTGATAATTTTACATGCGCAGTGAAGGAGGTTCATTTTGGGAGCATGTGTGAGTCCATATTAAGTTATAATATTGTATTATATACTATGTCCTGATGATTAGATTATCTCATTTAGGTCAAAGCGAAAGACTTCCGGTTAGGATAATTTTGCTGCGGATCTAGGTAAGAGATCTCATCTGAACCCTCGTCCAAACCATTATTTTGATAACTTATACTCATAAGTACCCCTTTGATTTACTTATGACTAATGTTGAACTCTGAGGTATGAATTGATATCAGCATGTTATTGTCCAAAAAATTCCAATATTGAACCTAAATCGGTTATTTAGAAATCTTGTAATGCTGGCCTGTTATTGCATGCTGAGCAAAATTGATAATCGCATGTTATTCGGATTTGTCATCGCTATTCGTTTGGACTCTATTATTTTGAAACAAGTTGCATTACTTGCCTTGAAAACCTTTCATTGATCCTTTAAAACGTTTATGAGAACTCTTATCGATACTCATTATCTATTACCCATCGAGCATGGAATAACATGTTGCATTATCAAATTGTTGTCATTCTGTACATTGACATGAGATTTTGCATTTTTATGGGATAATACCTTGATGGACTAGTCAGTGCGTTGGTATAGGCTAGTGCCTTAATAGACTAGTCGGTGGTTAGTGCCTTGATGGACTAGTCGGTAGCTAGAGCCTTGATGGACTGGATGGTGCATTTTTATGGGCTAGTTCCTTGATGGACTAGTTGGTGGCTAGTGCCTTAATGGGCTTGCCGGTGGCTAGTGCCTTGATGGACTAGTCGGTGGCTAGTGCCTTGATGGACCCGGACTCGCTGGTCTACCCATATCCATGCAAAAAAACTCGAGTACATGTACATAATTAGGAAACTCGCTGAAATTAGACCCGTACTGTAATACCCCAAAAATTCTGATATATTTTTATGGGCTAATTTAACTTTTTAACGATGAATTATTACTATTCGTATTATTATTCTCTTAACATCGATATACTTTTAGCGACAAAATTGGAGAACACTATAATTACGATCTTAGCGACAAATTTAAAAGCATAAGATATAACTTACGATAGCAGTTAGAAATAACATTAATTGAGGTATTAGTGGTAATAAGCGAAACAATAATTTAGGAACTTTTGGCGACGAAATTCTTTTGTGAACATTGATAGTTTCTAAATGACCACTTTTAGCGACACATAGTGGAGGGGATTAGCGTAACAATCATTAATAATTTGCTAACATGCAGTTCATTGTAAGTATTTTATTTTTGAACCATTTTTCACAATCATAAGTTGGGTTAGAAGTTTTAGCGACAAATAGAGTGTAGGTTTTCTTTTTAGTTTCTAATTAGGGTTTCATCCTACATATATATATTTATACATAAGACATAGTTATGGGGCAGCCACCCTTCTAGCCGTCAGACTCCATCTTGTTCACGGTAGAGAGAGATATCGAGAAGAGAAAGAAGAGAGCTTGAAGGGGAAATTTTCCGGCAAGCTCCGGCAATCGCATATGAATTTCGGTAAGCCTTCTTTTAGTTTTTCTCTCTCTTAGTTTATGGAGATCAGTTTCAGTTTCATTGTTGTATTGCATATATGACTGTGGGTATATGGATCTATTGGATGTGAGAAGCTGTGAAGAGGGAAAAGAAATTGTTGAGAGTTTAAGGAGTTTAGCATTATGCTGTGAGGTTGCCAAATATGGTGAGTGCATGGTGGGCACGGGTGAACGGGTTTGGAGCCATGAACGGCCACAGCTGCGGGGGATATGAATTGCGGCACCACCATGGATCATACGAGGGTAGAAACAAATTCAGTGACTGCGATCTAGATAGAGAAAACAACCATGACGGGGCTGTGGGTATGGAGAGAGAGAGAGAGAGACCTGCTGTGTGGGTGCCGAGTGTGTGAGCTGTCGTATATGGGGACTGCAGTGGAAGAATCTAAGTGACAGTGTGTGGGTATATGCGTGAGTTTTGGCTATGCGTGAGTGTTGTACATGTATATGCGTGTGCATGAGTATTGTGTGAGTTTATGCGTAAGGTGTGTGCAGTGTAATGTGTCTTGGAGGAGATGAAGGGGGAGCGTAACAGCAAGAGAGAAAGGAAACTTGGGAAGAAAACCCCACTGCCGTGGACGGTGCTCTATTTGGGTTGGTAATGTGGTCTAGTGTGTGTTTACGTGTGTAAGAAATGAACAAAGGGCACGGCACTACTGTGAGGCAGTGTCTGTTTTTGTGTGTTTAGCACCCAACTGTGAGGCAATTGTGTGTGAAAATGTGGGTATAGTGAGCAGCTAGGTGTATGTATGTAGTGTGTGATGAGGTGTGTGAAATGGGTTCAAAGAAAAGAAAGAAAAAAAAGGGTGAAGGAAGAGAGTAGCAGGTGTGGGCTGTGCCCATGAATAAATTGATAAGAGAATGAGGCTACTGCCGTGAGGCTGTAGCTTTGGGAAGACCTACCGGAAAGTGAAGGCAAGAGATGTGCTTGTGTGAGTATATGCTTATGAGTGTGTGTGGTTGTTTATGTAAGGTGAGTGTGAGGTGCAAGCAAATGAGAGAGTGCAGGTGAGTGATGAAGTGGTTTCAGGTAACACTGCTGGGTGAGTATGAAGGAGTCGACTGTGTAGAGAGAGGGAAAGTCCTTGTTTTAAAATGGCACTCAAAAATGTCGCTAAAAAGTTATCTTATTCCAGCAGTCTCTTTTCGAATTTTAAAAATACATTAGAATATTATTTGGACAAAAATCAAAGAAGTAACTTATGTTAATTTTGCAAGATCTACACACAGTAAAAGTTTCAGATTTTTCAGAGCTCGATAAGCATGCTAAGTAATTTTATTCGTAAAAGAGATTTCGGTACATTTTTTAAATAGTAAATTAAGTTATTAAATTATGATACTTTTGTAATAGTCTTACATAGCTATGATAATCTATATTCCAGAAATTCAAAAGCTTTGAAAGTCGTTTGCTGTTTTTAGCGTTCTTAGTAGTCTAGCGCCCGAACGGATATAGCGTAGCGCTTTATTATCACGATAGTTATTAAATTATTTCTAATGACTCTTTTAGGTTATATCTGGGTGGATAAGGTACTTTAGGCATTGGGGGCAAATAGGTAATTACACATAAGTTGGGGGACGGTTGGGTAAAGTTTTACTTATCTAAAAGAAACATAATACCTAAACGTGCCCGAGCGACAATAAATGACATCCGCATGATTTATTATTTAGGTTTTGATAGTCAAGAGCTAGGCCGACATTTGAGCAAATACCAGAAGCAGATTTTGAGCGAGGTAAGTACTCTTGTCATATTCCCCCGTATACCCTATTTTCCGTCTATGTATATGTACAAATGAATTGTTCAATTAAAAGTTTAAGCCTTTTGCACGCTACTGCTTTTGTGTAAATTGTTTGATGATAAAATACATAAAAAAAAATGCCATGGAATGTTTTCTATGAGTAGTGTTTTAAAGTTGGCTCATATATGTTGAATGAGACGGTATTCTGGCTTAATTGTTGCGCCCCATATCCACGGGGGAAAGTTGGATTGTTGGGTCCCAGTCAACGGGACGATACGTTGACGCACAGTACTGTTGCTCGTGGTGCGCCCTTGCATCCACAATAATATGTATCTTAGACGAAGGAGGGATTGTGGGCCCTAGTCAGGGGCGCATACCCTGACCAAATAATGTTAATCCCAGGTGAAGTAGGGATTGTGGGCCCTAGTCAGGGGGGAAGGTACGCTGACCGCAACATACCTATGTTATGATGAACTGTGATAGTTGTTAATGAGCCTACTTGATGTCATACTTCGTTTATGAGAATCTTGGATGAATTGCTTTCAAAAAGTATATATATGCAAAGTATCTCTTGTGAAAATGTTTACCATTTTTAAATTGAAGAAAACCATGGCATGTTTCATGTTTTTATGAATCCCAAAATCTATTTTAGGGATATGGTATGTGTACTTACTGGGCCCCAAGCTCACCCCTTTTTATAAATGTTTTCAGGCGATCAACTAGATGAACATGAATATTACGAGGGAAATGAGAATGAAGCCGTGGGAGATGCTCGTTAGGAGGCTGAATTAAGCTCATTGAGGAACTATAATATTGCTGGCTAAATTCTAGAATTGTCTGTAGCTTAAGTCCATGAGGTTTCCTTTAAATAAATTTTATCAGTCATTATGGAGGAATTTAGTAGAGATAATTTTGGGGAGATCTGTAAGGACCTCTTTAGAAGTCATATTATGGTATTAGTTAATGCATGATATTAGAATTGTTGACAGGTTTAAATAAGGCCTGGCAGAGCCCTTGATTCGAGTCCACTGGGTCTGCGACCGGTCACGTGCCTAGCTCGCGGGCCTGCCCGTGGGTTCGGGTCGTGACACGTACCCGAACCGACCTATAAAATTCGGGTAAATTCGAGTCGGTTACCGGGTACCCAATTTTACCTGTTTATATGCATATATATAAGACTTTTAGGGTTTCAACATCTTATTCTCAGATTCTCTCCTCTTCACTAGTTTTCGCTACCCCTCCCCTCAAGTCTTCCTCACATATCCCTTTTCTTAAGTCTTACATCTGCCAAAGACACGACCACCTTACTCCACCCATGATGCCAAATCGATTAGACAGTCTCGATTCACTGCATCTCCGTCGTCATCGGTTTGTTAGTCAGTCACTCTGTCACTTTGTGCCACAGTTCGGTCACCACCTGGCCCCGTCGCCACCGATCAATCAACACCGTGGCCCCGTCACCAACGATCGGTCACCACCGTGGCCCTGTCACGACCGATCGATTGCCACCGTCGTCGACATCACTCCTCACCTTATGGTTGTTGGGTAGATCTTGATGGTTGTGTGTGTCTTGATGTGCAGATTGTGTCTTTTTTTTTATATATTGTTCAAGTTGTTCTTTTTCTGATGGAAAGATGTTCAAATTGGTTTTTTTTCCTCCATCGGAAAGATGTTCAGATTGTTTTTTCTTCGATCGGAAGATGTTTAGATATTAGTGTAGTGAATGTTGATGGAGAAATAAAGAATTATTTGATTGTTGGAGGTTAAAATGTCTAATTAGTAGGTGATTAAAATCTATTTATTCAAAAAAAATTAATGAAAAATTAATGATTTACCTGCGGTAATACCCTACTCGCAAGGGTAGGGTACGGGTTCTCAGAATTCCTACCTGAGAAAAATCAGGTAAAATATACTTGACCTGATTTGACCCTTAACTGATCGGATTTTACCCCTACCTGGCGGGTATACCTGTTTGCCAAGTCTGTGTCTAGTGCCTTAATGGACTAGTTGGTGCATTGGTATGGGCTAGTACCTTGACGGACTAGTTGGTGTATCTATGATTGTCTGCATCGCATCTAAAATTTCCTTTGATATTTGATCGAACTAGTTATGATTCTTTTGAAACTCTCAAAAAATTATCATTGAATTACATTGGTGAATTATTTTGTAATTTTTGTGCATTAGAGGATTTAGTGTATTGGTGTGGGCCGAAAGGATTGAATTTGTGCTTGTGTTGAAATCCCTTGAGAAATTTTCATGGTAGTTTGGAAATGATGACTTTGGAAGTGATTTTTTACTAACCGTTTGGAAGCCATCGTGATTGTTATTATTATTTTGGTATCTACTTACGATGGATTTTGATCATTTTTTAAATCATTGAGCTCTTCAATTCGTTTGGGGTATTTCAGAAATCGTCGTCAATTGGACCCCTTTGGAGTCGTTTGGTAATTCTTTTTGTAGTCCTTGTACGACCTTACTGAGCTCTTAAAAGCTCACCCTTCGTTTGATTCCCTTCTGCAAGTGATGATAAGCTGTAGCAAGTTCGGGAATAAGTTAAAGTTTGTATGAGGTTCCGATAAGCCCGCCATTACAGTGATGCGAGACCTCTGCGTGGGTTAGGACTGTCACCTTATTTTATAAGGACTCGAGCTGTAAAAAATCTAGGTTTTAATAGACCAGGTTTAAGCAGTTCTATAAACTTCTATTTAAAGAATTTGAGTTGGTATCGGATTAAATATTTTGAAGTATGAGTTAGTGAATAGATTTGACAGGTTGATGTGATCCGGTAGGTTAACGACTCGAGAGTTCGGGGCGGTGAAGCTCCGGATTTCCGGGGGCGTTACAATAATATAGTGACATAGGCTTTCAAATAGTTTTTGCAAGATTGAGAAGTGATCTTTACACTTCTTAAATTTAATGATGATGTCATATACATAAACTTCTACTTTCTTGTGAATCGCATCATGAACTAATGCGGTAGTTGCTTGCTGATAGGTAGTCCCGACATTCTTTAACTGAAGGGCATTACAGTTCAGCATAATGTGCCCCGTGAAGTGGTGAATGTGGATTTTTCTTGATCCTCAGGAGCCATCTTGATCTAATTATACCTCCTGAAGTAATCCATTAAGGTAACAGTGATAGGAGTGGAAAGTCATTTTTAGGGCACATTTTATTAAGATCCTTATAATCAACACACATTTGGAGCTGATAGTTAGGTTTTCGAACATGGATAATATTGGCTAGCCATGTAGGATATTCGATGACCCTAATAAAGCCTATGTTAAAAAGCTTCATTACTTCATCTTTAACCTTAAGGGACCATTCTAGCCTTATTTTATGGAGTTTCTACTTAACTGGTTTGACCTCTGGAAATGTGTCAAAGTAATGTTATACAATTTAAGGATCGACACCAGGCATGCCGTATACGACCAGGCAAATACATTAGTGAAGTCTTGTAGTAGTGCTGTAATCTCAGCTCATTCGGACTCTTTTAAGCTAATACCTATCTTTGTCTCTTTTTTCTTATCAGTCATCCTCAACTTAATGTATCTTTTACTGATACTTTGCCCTGATTAGACTCTTGATGCTCAATTTCTTTTAAATGTTTTTTTCTCTTCAAAGTCCATTTGTTGTGATTTATCATTAACCAGGTTGATTAGTTCATCAAAACAAAAAGTAGCAATCGAGGAGTAAGCACAATAAATGACTTAAAAGTAACTAAGAAGTTTGACAGATAAGGATTCTGACTTAAAATCAGACTCGGTATCTAGATAGTCTTTGAAAATGCTTTAACCGCAAACGGTCCGTGCTTTATCTTCCAATTCTTTATCTTGACTAGTGGTGAAGTAATCCGATTAGCCGAATCTAAGGTCTTCCCATCTTCCTCCGTGATAAGCATAAGGATGTACATACCGCTGAAACACGCTGTCATACCAGAGTGCAGCCCATCCAATCTACTGCAATATCTTTGCTACGTTTTGCTGTGAGGCTTGGGATCTCATCTTCTTCAACCCAATCATAGTCATGGAAAATCTCCCACCCTTTGATCATATGCTTGGTTTCGCCATCGTAGACTGTAATGACATGAAAATTCATAATATTAACACCCCGAAGTTCCAGAGCGTTAAAACAATCACTCACTCTATCAATCGCTCAATGACATAAAAACATCGATTCAATAAACAACTTTGACTTATATATATATATATATATATATATATATATATATATATATATATAATCTTCTAATCCGTACAATATTTCAAATTCAAAATGAATGGTCATATCGAAAAGTCATAACAGTGTTCATACACGCAGAGGTCCTACTAAATAAAATAATCATATATAGATGCAGCTCCTCACTCAGCTCTAAACTCATCCCCCAGCAACCTAGTAGTGATCATTATCGCCGGAAGCGAATCAAATGAGAGCGAGCTTCGAGGTACCCAGAAATATCGATCAAGAGTTTAAAACAGTACGATTCGAGCAATTTTTCATAAAGCAGTCAAATGACAATTTTAAAAAGGAACTTTTTTTTTTCCAAAATAATATCAAAACATCTTGATATAGATATGAGGAAGAGTATCAAATCAATCCCTCAAATCAATAGGCATTTCAAAATATTTCAAATACGATAAAACAGAAACATATAACATTGAACAATGAACATGAGTAGTACATATTAGAAAAGCCACCTTGGCGATGCTCAAATACAGATACAGAGTACATATGCATATATATATATATATATATATATATATATATATATATATATATATATATAAATTAGTCCACTTATGTACTAGTTGTAATTCAAACAGAACATACCAACCTTATAACACCTACCGAACAGACCATCCTTATAATATCTTAGAATTATTATCTCGTGTCAATATTCAAAAGAAATACACGTAATTCAACATGCTGTATAATGTTCGAATCAAAAGAAACATATGAGCGTTAATGAGAGTTTCAAACGATTGCTTTAAAGTTCAAAGTATGGTTTCTGGGCAATTCAAAACATTTTTATGACAATAAAAATATTGGAGTTCAATGAAATTGAATAACAATACAAAATAAAACATGTAAGGTCAATCTCATGAAATGGAGTTTTTCAATAGAATTCCTTATCTCAATCCAAGCTAAGCTAAGTTAAACAAGCATGATCAAAATCCTTTGAATTAATCTAAATTGAACAAATTATTTATTAGAATATAATCTATGCTACTATATTATAAACATAATATCAACCTTAAAGTAGGTTCCACAGCAGTCAACCTAGCCAGTAAACTCGGCACTCTTCTCAAGGTTTAATTATAACCCAAAAATGATAGTAAATTCTCATAAATATTATTATGGCTTAAAACGTCATATGAAATAAAAATATAATTTTTTTTCTCAATTTTTGAATTAAAAATAAATTTTAAATGCAATAAAAATTCATAAATAGCCATAATTATTTCTTGCTGAAAATAAAGTCCCATGATTTTTTGTAACAGCTTTAAGATATATATAAAAATTATAGAAACTAAAATTAGAATTTAAAAAGTATTAAAATTATTTTTAAATTATTCATTTTATTAAATCCAATGCATTATGTTAATGAAACCAAATCAACTCTAAAATTATCTAACTTAAACTAGGACTTCTTTATGCTATAAAAACATTCTTCTAATTTTTCCAGAATTTATCATGGATTTTAAAGACTCAAAACAAATTTTACAAATTTGAACTAACAGAAAATATTAAAAATACAAACAATTTTGAAAAATTATAAAATTTTGTTAGAAATTTTAACTTAGTCTAAGGTATCCTATTACAAAGTTTAACATGCTAACAATCACTGTGCGCCATCTAACACACGCTCTAAAATAGCACGAATCCGTGGTACACGTGGGCAAGCACAGGGTATACTAGCTGCATAAACTCACAAAGACCCACTTCATCGTCGTCTTCTCTGAAACACCTCATATTCAACCCAACACACGCGCGGGCACACATTACAGTCATGACACCCACACATATGCATAACACACACATACACACACACAAATACACTATACACACGTATACAACACGCGCGCGCGGGCACACACACATCTACACACAAGCACACACTTATGCACACAAATAGCACACACCATAACACACACATACTAGCACATATTCATTGCACACCCAATACCCACTATACATACACACATATAAATACACTGCCTTCTTCCTTGACCTTTAGACACAAACACAAAAAACAATCACGGCTAATAATCTCTCGACAGTCCTCCCTTTCCTCACACACACACACTTGCACACATACATACAAACACTCAATCACCGTCACCCCACGATGGAGTTCCTTTTTATTATTCTTTTTCGTTCTTCGTCCCCTAGACACCCACACATGTACACAATCATGGCCCCCATGGCTGTCTACTTCTTGAATAACAACCATAGTGTCCTCACCGCCATAAACAATTAAACCCATGCCCCTATGCTACTTTGATGAGTACAAAGTCACTACAATAAACCCACAAAACACCCCACGGTTGCTCCTTAAAATCCATTGAATAAATTTAGAGGAAAAGGCTAGAAGACTTACCGGAAAGCCTCATCGATTTTCTTCTCTCTCTCTCTCTCTCTCTCTCTTGACCGTGTGATAGAAGGAAAAGAAGAGATAGTTTTAGGGGATGGCTGATCCATAATGGCTATATATAAACCCTAAAAGGAAGATTATCCCCCCCTCCAATTTTAAGTAATTTTTCAAAGTTGACCCATTTTTTTTTTATTATTACAAAAAGGTCCAAAATAACTATTTACGATAAACTAACGTACTAGAAAATTTAAAGGGCCGCTACATAGACAGGCTCTGAAAAGCCATAGAAGGGGAGAATTATCTCCTTCCTTGATGAAACAACCATTTGGGGTTGGGGCACAAGACACAGTTAGAGAGTCTAGATATCATCCTTCTCTCGAGCTTTTCTTGATGAGGGCCATCCATTCTTTCCTTCTTTGTGGGCTTGTATACTTGCCTAAACTGATCTTTTCTTCTTTTTTTTGGTGGGGGGGGGGGGGGAGTTAGGAAGCCCGGGACAGTCCTGACCTAGGCCCTTGCTTGAATATTAGTAGAAGCTTTTCATTATTTTAATTTAATATAGGGTTGAAGTTAAATTTTTTTTCCTTCTAACAGACATACTTGTACTTGAGAAACTAAATTGAATGATCAATCTTGAACCCACTAAGAAGCAGGTCAAATGAGTCACGTTGCACTATCACACTGACTTTTTCTTCTCCTAAAAACCTGAACTATATATGGCGACTAGGAATCGCCCATGATGGTGAAGATACAATTGTTGGAGACAAACTTAATCTCTAGTGGAAGGTAGAGCGTAAACATTGACATGATGGATCCATGGACGTTAGAGTCAAAGGGATGTCTAGCGCTTGGAAATCAACCTCAAAATTAGTAAAACCAACTAATATGTTGAGCTTAAGTGTGCCAGTAACTTCACGCCGTGTGTATCATAACCTCTCGTTGCCTGATATGAGGGTGAAGTAGGAAGGGTCAACCTCTAGTTCTTGCAATGAACTTGCGCCTAAACATTGATGCGAAGAGGATTATTATGGCCCAGTCCACTCCTGGAAAAATCAATCTTAGCAAATGTAAGAACATTCTCGCCGTGAGTAACTCCTTAGTACGTTAGAAAGATACACGCGCCGTGTTTTCTTGGAACCTGGGCTTTTATTGAACAGCTTAATCAGTACCTCTAAAAACTTGACATTTTAATTTTGCTCTTTCATGCTTCGGTTGAGCTTTTTCTCATTTCGGGTTCAACCCAAAGAACTGAATTTTATGTACTTCTAATATATTAAAAAATATTATTCACTCCGTCCCACATAATTTATACTTTTAAAAAACTTCGGGTTAAACCAATTCGGGTGAAAAACTTTAATTCAATTTTAGAAACTTGAAAGTGAATATTTTGGTTCAGTTCTTCGAACCCTTTTTCTATTCTGCTTAACTCGAGTAAGCACCTCTGATGTATGAATGTGGATCGTTGTGCATATGACAAATATAGAATATTTTCGGCTTTTATACATGAAAATAAAGGCTAGGGATGCTGTTTGTCGCCTTAGTTAGAAAAACTCGACATTCCTTGGAACGTTACATTTTTATCATTTACTTGGGTAACTCCACGCGTGGCACTATTATATTTCAATCTTAGTTACCTTCTTAATAAATTCTAACCATAGGAATGAAAGAGCACCAGTTAAATCTCACGTCGATCAACGCCACGAGACTCGTCGATCTACCACATGAAAATATGCACAAAATTTCTAGTCTCGGAGGGTTTATCGTTTCCGATCAACATGAACTTTGGTGGAACGCTTTAGCACTGTATATCTTTCGAGATAATTAGAGTTTTCACCATGAACCTAAAAGAGAAATCCATGGAGTATTAGCACCAATACAAACAATATATTTATTGATTGAAGATCCAAAAGAAACACCAATTTGCAGGAAGAAAGGTAGGGGTTTTGTGGGTTGGGGGAAGTGGGGGCCTGGTCCTCTTTGACGCTTTTGGACCGGAGGCTTACCAAGGAAGGACCAAACATTCAACAGTTTAACCCCTTTCTCTCTCCCACATGCTTCTCTGCTAAAAATTCCCAAGAAAACAAATCTTACAGAGCCAGTCACGGCCAAAAGTAGGTGAAAAGCAACGCAGAAGAGACATTACCATATTACTACGACAACCCACCACTACTACTACCACTACCTAATCTAACATCAACTACACGAAGGCAGTGGGAGTGGTTCCAGTACAGATAAAGCAAACACAATACAGTCTGTACAGAGAGGGAGGGAGGGAGGGAGGGAGGGAGGGAGAGAGAGAGAGAGAGATAGATAGTCCCCCCTCCTCCATCAATCTATTCATCCACCCAAAACCCTAGCTTTTCAAGTAGCCGTCGCCTAGTTGCTGCCAGATCTAGCCGAGTCGACTCGGCGGCCGTTCCGCCGACTCGTCATGCCGGAATGTTGGTAGTTCCGCTGCTCTTGAGCGACAATGTCGGCATCGTTGGCTGCCTTCGAGCGGCCGCGATTAGGAGCTTCCAACACGGTATCTTTAGCCTAACGTGCTAGAAAACTTGCTACAGAGACTTGTAATGGGGTTGTTATGTACTTAATCGATACTTGTAATGCTACACGATTAAGCTAGAAAGCTTAATCGATACTTGTAATGTACTCTGTTAGTTAGAATTATAAGAATAACGCCTTGTGCAGTGGGCCCTCGGGTTGCAATTGCGCTTGCTGTGAACTCGAGCTACATCCATTTTCACAATCTAATTAGTGTTCTACATGTTAGGGTCTTCAATTCTTTTACCAATACGAATCAAATGCAGTTACTTTTGCTACGCATGCACATGGGATATTAACTTCTGTTGGCTGTTGAGAATTAAGGTTATGTACCACTTTGTTCTCTAATCAAGGGTGTAAGTTTTTTGCATCATATTTGAACTTTGGCATAGTCAAGGCGGGTAGAAGTTCCTTAAACCTTAGTTGATTTTGAAATGTAAGCTCTCTGCGACTTTTGAAGTTTGTTAAAAGATAAATTGTGACCTTTGGGGGAGACGTTCGATCGTAATGGAAACTTTATCAAACTCTATGGAAATTCAGCCCTTCTTATCATTTTGTGTAAGAAACCTTGGTAATACTTAGGTTCATGCTTGTTTATTACGTAAGTAGTTAAAAAGTAAGAAGATATCTACTGCATGTATCTGCTTTGGTACCTCCAATCTGTCTTTCTCGAGTCGCTGTAAAAGTTTATTTTCTGGCTACTAGCTTGCAGTTGTATTTTTGGTGAGTTGGAGCTTACAAAGTTCAATTACAGGTCTTCAAGAGTGGCCCGCTTTTCATATCTTCAAAAGGTTAGTAGAGGTTCCTCCACTGACATTTCTTGTAGCTGTTCGTCCCCCTTATTACTGTCACGGGCATTTTGTGTGCTTGAGAACTGCTAAACCATGTTAGTACTTATTGTCTTCTTTCATCAGACGTATTTGCAGTCAAAACATTCTTGCAAAAATCCGGACGTGTTCTGATTGCATATGTTGTAAAGTTAAAGTCCTGATTCATTTTTATAGTTGACTAGCACAGTGGGAAACATGGGAATGAAAATGATTTGGAAGTTGTGCTTAATAACATTGCATGGTAACTATACAGTTACGTAAGCTTTACGCAAATTATGGATCACGCAGTTGACACGAACAAATAGTTCAAGGTGATGGAGAGATATTAGTTAGTTTTAAATAAATGGTATCTGTACAAGAAAGCTAAGCAACTGTATATAAATTAGGCAAAGTAAAGGTTAGGGAGATGAAAATAGACTATTGGTATTACTTGGAAGCTGTTGCTATTCCATGAAGAGGATGGTAAACCGAGCCTTGGCATCATCCCTGAGCTTGGGTATGGTTGACAGATGAAAGAGATTGGCTGGGAAGGTAAGAGACTTGAGATGATTGAATCTGGTGCCATGGAGTACCTTCCTCAATAACAGTTATCGGAAGTAGCAAGCAACAGATTTTTGGTAGGACACTGCTTTACAAAATTGTGGAGGGTTTAGCATTGTTGTGGCTTATAACCTTTTAGCTGGCGTTAATCTTATGGATCCATGATCATGGCTAATTTCATTCATCTATATATCATGGAGAGGAACACTCGTAGGAGCTTTAATCTGGAGCAGAAGGAATGGGGTTGAAGCTGTTTTTAGTTGGAAACCTCTTATCTCTCGTCAGTTTCTTGCTTTGGAAGAATGAGGGTCTTCAAAAAGTGTGAGCTGCTTTTTGTATAAATAAACTCCATTGAATTTGGAGACCCGTGAAAGATGGTCCGTTTATTCAAAGGAGGTTTTCCAAGCAATTGTGGGACAGATAGAAGAGTTAAGGTTGTGGGTCGATCTAATGGTGAGGGTTGTTTGCTTCTTCTCAAGGTTATGAGAGTGGCAGAGATGGTGTTGGCAGGGGCTGGAAAGATGTTTTTGTGGCAGGTTCGAAGCTGGGTCAATGTTGTCATTGGAAAGTCTTATATTGTAGATTGTATCTCCCTTTTGGGTGGTTGTTTGATGGTCCATTGAGCAAGTACAGGGAAGAGCTACGCCGGCTGCTGTGGTTCAGAGGTTGTTGGTTGGGGGTATTAGGGTGAGCATTTCAGATGATACTTCCATTGTAGGTAATGTATTTGGGTTCGGGGAAGGATGGGGCAGTGGTAGCAAGAATTCGGATATCAATAATGAGGGTGTGTTTCTGGAGTGCATCTAGGTTAGAGCTTTGGATCATCTACTCCATTTTAGCATATGGAGATTTCATAGCCATCGGCGAAAGGTGTGAAGGCGTTGTTGTAGTTGTTAAGTAACGGATGAGATGATTGTACTTTACCGAAGTCCTGCTGAATATGATATAACTGTAGTATTTTCTGAATACCTTTTTATTCACTTATTATTTTCTAGCGAGTCTAAAACCATAGTAAACTAGACTTTCGGACCTTTCCAGTGATATGAAGTACACCTTAAACGGACATCGGCACAACTTACACCAGTTCATTCCTTTCCGGCTACCAGTTCATTCCGGCTGGTACACAGTTTCCTAAATCATGCCTAGTATTATGCCCTTCGCCTAACGTGCAGTGGGCTCGTGTGAAGGTTCATTACAGTGCTAAGATGCTGTCCAATATCAGTATAAGAGTTGGGTGCTGTGTATTTCATATCCCTCTTAGGTAAAAAACAATGGCTTTTTGTGCGTTTCGTATCTGGCATTCAGCAAGTAGGGAGCAGATGAATAAAGTGGGTGTATCTCACATGCCAGATATTCATTTGGCGAAGAATGGCTGTTTGAGTAGTCGCAGGACACATTTGGTAGAGCAGTACGTGGAGGAGAAGAAATTAAATTAGAAATCCTGTTTCACTTCTTAAATTGGCTTTGGCAGATCGTTGCACATCCAGGATGACTCTGATATGCCGACTTCAGTTGTGCTACATATGCAGGTTGAGGTATTGGATTAAGGCTCCAGAGATGTTTCGCCCAATCCCTTACGCTCTTATATTCCTGAGGCTTGGGATAAATTTTGGATAAGCAAACAGTATGCAAACGTGCCATAATATGCTGTTTGCGGTCTAAGACCCTTCAAGTTAAAGTAGTCTTTAGTGTAAGGGCTGTTTTTTTGGGAAATTGACGCCACTACTGGCAAATCTGGACTGGACTCTTATAGGGGATGTAATTGCTGTTGAGTTTGAAGGTGATGGATGCATGTAGTCTCTGTTGGCTGTAACTTGCTACAGAGACTAAGATGTTAGCTGGCAATTGTTTTTGGGTTGTAAGTAAATTTTTGAGCCCTATGGTGACGGTGATTTGTTATCTTTTGCTTCTGTGGACCCTTGCTTAAACTCTTGGAGCGTGTGGGGCTTACCATGTAGTTAAGTAGAAGGGAGCACCGAGGGAGGATAGTGGGGAGATAAGGTTATGTTAAGCGTGGAGGGTGCAGTGCAAGACATTCCTGTGATGTGGGATATGCGAGTATTTTCAGGTATAAGTGCCTAAGGATTCTCAACTATTTTACTTGGACTCGGTACGAGTGTGCGGGTAGGATAAGTGTCCAAGGGTCGGATTCGTCTAATTTCTAAATCACAAGACAGTGGGACACAACAAAATATTCAATTTATATATACTATTACTTCTTAATTATTTTTCAACGTAGAATGATGTTTTTTGTGACACACATGTTTTAATTGAGAACTTGTCTTATTTCAAAGCAATAATGAATTGGACGAAACACTTTAAGATATCGCTTATTGTGCCATTTCTTATGAGATGTGTCAAACACATATCTCATGCCCATGTCCAAGTTTCGAGTGTCCAACATGGGTACTTCAAGCATTCTGAAGAGTCCATGTAATATAGATTCTCATTGTGTTCCTTGCCTAGTTGTGGTTGATTAGGATTTCTTCTTAATCTTAGTGCTCTATGGTCGGATACATTTGGGCAATAACATGGTATGCGGAAGGCAAGCATGGGAAAAGAAGAATTATTTGTGTCATGCGTGTAATTTTTATGTGATTCTATTAGGATATTGGCTACGAAGCACGGACACAAGTGCAGATACGATATGTGTGCGGATACGCAGATTTGGCATTTTTGAATATTTTAGAATACGGGTGCGGCGGGGATATTGCAAATATTATGTATATACCATGTACACGAAGTATTGAATTTCTAAACTATTTGGATCTCAAAAAGGTGCATAAAAAGACATAGTGCAATCTATTTCAACTATTCAACAGTAGTACAATACCATCAAATACATAATAACCACCACCAAGTAGATCATATTCATAATAAAAGTAGCAATGTAGCATCAAAGTTCCAACTATCTAACAAGCAAAATACTCCACTGCTTTTAAGCCTTTTAACACATATTAAACAATAAACACTGTGTATAAATTGGTTCCAATTTACTGAGAACAGAGGTTGGACCTTCTACCAAAATTGGTTCCAACTTCCAATTGACATTCCACATCCAAGTCACAAAAGGTAGCAAAGAGAGAGGAAGACGGAGACTTACCTTTGAAGAAATGCTGCTGGAGGGGAGTAGACGTCTTCTCTGGTGGTCGTGGGTGGTTGCCGGTGGTCAAGGGTGGTTGCGAAGAGGCTATTGTGCTGCTGGTCTCTCTCTCAGACTCTCCTAATTCAATTCGCCCAAAAATTAGGTTAGTACAGACTATTTCATTTATGTTTTCACCCCCACAAAACTGAGGTTCTATGTTTCAACTGCCGAAAATTCTTTTGACAATTATGTTTTCGGCCCATAAGTATCGGATCCGCATCCGAACCGTATCCTATCCGCACACAAAATTCAGAAAATAAAAGGAAAAGAATGGATCCGTACCCGACACACACCCACCCCGCACCCGACCCCGCTACTTCCCCCCTTTTGAAGCACCCGTGCTTCTTAGGATTTCGGTTTATTTGAATCTATTTCAGTATGAATAGGTAGCTAGAGTTCATCATATGTTGAGGTTCATTTAAGTTTGGGCATGTTAGTAGGATATTTTTGATTCCTGCAGCCGAGGTCCCAAAAATAATCCTAATTGAATGAAATCCACATAGGCTCCTTTTACAGATTGTTTGAATTTTCTCTCCACTATTTATTTTTCATATACTAAAACACTTTGTGAACTTGTCATTACCAGTAATATCTAAATTCTTAGCAAGGGAGTTTTGCACGGGACTTGAACATGAATTCCATCAATCTTGGCCAAATCATAGGACAATGGGCAAGAGAGTTAATAAATGTTCTAGATAAGGGGCAGCCCTGTTTTACATGGCTGTCAAATAAAAGAACAAATTTGAAACATCAACTTTAGAATACCAAGTGGAAACTTAGCACCTGCACCTGCTCCCACCCGTAAGCCTTCTATACAAATGATACTCCTGTATAGAACATGGCACCCTGTCTCCTCCCACTTCGTGCAACTAAATTTGATTGATATAGTTATATAGAGATAGTTCTTTTAGAAAGAAGGAGCGTGACTGCTGTAGGTAAGCGGTTGTTAAGTGTGTTGTTGACTCTAATTCTGTGTGTTTTATTGCCTGGTTCCAATTGCGTAGTCAGCGTCTTTGTCCTGTTTTCTAGCTATATTCCTGAGCTTCTTTATTATGTTTACATGAATTAATGGAGCTAACTAGCCTAGGGTTAATTAAAACCAGTAGAACAACCCTAGGCAGGGGTTGGGTGGGCAAGTTAATATCGGTTCTACAAATTGATAGTGAATTAAAGCATAAGCATAAATTAATTGCTCAGTTAATGAGTATATAATTTGGTTAATTTTACCGACTAAGCAATAATCGCTATCACCTAATGAACAAATTAATCAATAAGTTGTCTACTAATGTGAAACAATAATGGCGTGCTATCTAAACTATCTCACAACAAGTAGATGAAATGATGTAAAGAGATGGATTAGAGATACTTAACACGATGATTTTAATGGTTTGGCGAGAACTCCCGTTAAGCCTACATCCACGTCTTCAATGAAGTCGCTTGAAGAACTCTAGAATCCACTCATAACAATCTTCTTTTAGGCGAAGAAGATTAAAACCCTTACAACCACTTCATGATATCCTTATACCAAGCACAGCCCTTGGATCCACAAAACTTCCCCAAACAATCCAAAACCTTGATTACATCCTTTTACAAAAACTAATTGTATGCAACAAATTCTTGAAAGGGAATGCGTACGAAGAATACCTAATTAACGGAGATATGAAAGAATCAATGACTTGAAGAATGCTCATTGTGACTCAATGAACAGCTCACAAAGATGCAACATTATAAAGATGAAGACAAGAAAGTTAAGTCCTTGAGCTTTGATGTTTCTGGTGAATGAAGGCTATACATGTGTGTGTGTATCATTCTTATGGGTTGGATTTGAAACATAGCCGTTTTAGGAATATTGTTCGCAAAACTAGCTGGTATTTGCACAGAACTTGGAGTCAATTGTAATCCTTGGAAGATTTTGCTTTGAATGCATCGACTATATTTCAATGCAGTTGACAGGAATGGTTTTCTCAACTGCCTTATTTTGGGCATAACTGTCTAACAAGGTCGCATTGAGGTGCCTTTATTTTGTGTTGGAAAGCTAAAAGTTTTACCCAAGTATCAAAAGATTTTCCCTAAAAACATATTTTAAAAAAACTGAGCTACCTCTAAACTTGACTCATCTCTCGGAGGTGTAATTGTTTGAATAATTAGGAACACTTATGCAATGCAGGAGGTTTCTTGGGGTCATCCTAGGCCATAGTCATCTATTCATGTATCAAACCAAGACTAGTTGCGATAAGATAAAATTATTACATTTGAAAGTAACTTAGTCATCTATGCATTCTTACTCCTAGCATTTGTCCCCATTTATGTATATTTCTTGTACATGTGCACTTAATGGTGGTGCACCTTGGTTTCTCTCATTCATTTAAGTATAATAACATTGTTGGGGCCATTTTCTAACATATCGTAAGGTACTTTAACATGGTATCAGACTTCTTGTTTAGCAAAGTTTTTTTGCCTCTGTATGTTTGGTGGTATGTGCTTTGTTTATTTGTGCCCCTGGTGGTGCTGCACCTTAATTTGTCTCTCCACGTGCAATTCAGGTTTGCACGTGAGGAGTGGTAAGCATTATACATCTTGGACGCTTTCTCCAATTGCTTAAGCTTTTTGACCATATCGTAACTTAACAATCCAAGTTCCATAATGCGTCTTCACCAGCACATATGTATATATCTATAAAGCATCAAATTCAATGCACGTATTAGAACACAATCAATGGCTTGTTATCATCTAAATAATTTTTGACTACTTCTAAGCTTTGGCTTTTAAAATATTGGGCTATGAGTGTATCACGAACCCCCGCCTAATTTAAACCATTTCTCTCTCTCTCTCTCTCTCATTTTTTTGTTCCCACCTCCACCACTATTCCTTCCTGTCTTCTCATCTCCTCGCTTCCAGGCCACAGGATCAATGCAGATGCTGGAGATGGCTGCTCCCCCCTCCTTTCCTGCTCCCCTGAATCCTAGATCTAGTCATTAAAAGGAAGCTACATGCCACGACAACAATGATAATGATGTACCTGAAGTTCCTGATGCAAATGACTATGCAGTAGATATGCACATACTAATATTACACAGGCTAAAATCTTAGAATATTAAAATGAGGACTCCACTTTACTGTCTAGTATCAAGAAACTCATTAACCATACAAACTTTGAAAACGTACCTTGATACAAAGTGTTCTAGATCTGAGCAGCAGAGAATAGCACAGTGAACAGTGGATTGTGCTTGCTTCTCTCGGATATTGCAGCGGCTGGGGATCAAAAGGCGCCATGGAGTTGAATCCTTACAACCCAAGCCTCTTATGCTTGAGAACCCTAACTAGGGTGGGGCTGAAGGTCAATCTTACAGGTCTTCATTTCTGTTTTCTTCAAAAGTTCCGGAGAAGGCAGACTTGTCTTCTTTTATACTAACTCCAAAGCTTCTAAGAGAAACAAAACTTTGCAGACAAACTGCTTCAACTAATATCAGACTTCTCTAATTCTCCAAGTACACAAGTACTCTTACAAAATGAACCCAAAACTTCCAGAGCTGACTCAAATTAGAGATCAAACTGAAACGACACTACTACCCCCGACTAAAAGTACTACACAAAATACTTGCATCATTTACGGAGCAGCAAGACGATTTTTTTTTTGTTGTTTCTTTGTCCTTTCTTCTTCTCTTGTACATATTAATGTATGAACAGTGTGACTGTAACAATTAAATCTGTGATTTGGTTGACATAGTATTTGTCATCATTTAAGCTAGTGTTCATTGAATAACCATCTGTCATAGTGTATACATAGTTGAGAAATTATGCTTAGGAAGGTTGTTGGCAAGAAATTTAGGAACTGAGGAGGTGAGAAGACTGCGGAGGGGTGGCGTTGGGTGGGACGGGTGGAGGAGTGGGGTATGCAGTTGATGATGAATGTGATTTTTCACATAAAAATGGTACCCCATTTGGCACTCCTAAAATGGCTAATGGCGCTCTATGTACGGCTACTTTATGCATGTGATTTATGGTATGCGTAATTGTGCAAAGCATTGCAGGGAGTGTCGATAGCCATTTTTGAGGTGCTATTTGGGCTACCCTAAAAAAAGAGAACGATTTACTTTAAGTGGGGCTTCACGATAACATGGAGTGATGACTTAGCTATGCCATGTCAGGTTGGAGTTGATATTGGACGAAGTGGTGGAAATATATCGTTGCTCCTAGCGTAACTGTTAAATCTCTAAGTAGGTACATAAAAGATCCTGAGCTCGAGCCCCATCTTCATGAGAAATATTCGGCTATTCTTTTTTGGGGGTTTTGTTTAGTCTTTGAAGTTTTTGATTTTTGACTTTTCTTTGCACAAGGGGGGTAGTACACCTCATTTTTTTGGCTGCACAGAGAGAAGATACTTCAAGTGAAAGTTGAACAACGAAGAATTTTTATGTTTCAGTTAAGCAGATTTATACAACTTCCCATACTGAATTGGTGAATAAATTTTATCAGTCCTGAACTAGCATCTATGCAAATATAAGAATTGCCTTTTACAAGAAAAGAAGAAAAAACTCGTATCAATATGAATCAGCTCTTTTAAGTATTTTGGTTGATCTTTGTTTATAAGTCATTATCATCGCCGATCACATTTCTGCATATTGATTGTTATTATACATTTCTGCATTTCCATTACCTTTGTTGGAGATTTGGTAATTCTTCTAGCAATAGTATTTTGGTGATTTGTAAACTAAAGTTATCTTCTGCAGGGTTAGGTTGGAAGTCTTGGAAGAAGCGTTGGTTTATTCTTACGCGCACTTCTTTGGTCTTCTTCAAAAATGATCCTGTTAGTATAATTTTATTCTATATGGCACTTCTTTTGTTCTTTGACATCCCTTCCCAGGAAGTTGCATCTTTCTAGAGTGTGCCTCCGATTTGTATATATTCTTGAAGTCCAAATTGTCTTTGTGCGCTTTGTGTTCTAAACTTGGCTCCCTAAGCAGCTCTCAGTAATCAAACACTAAAGCTAGTCTATAAGACAGTCCTTGTTATTTCACAAGCAAACTCAAAAGAACCATGTTCATTGGGCAGGCTTGCAAGCCATGCTTCTCGGGAATGATGGCTTTTCGGTAAGTATGGGCTAAAAGTCACCTCAATGTCTACAGATGCAACATCTGCATGTCAGATTACATGATAACAGTTAGTGAAGACACATTCCGACGCTTTTAACTTGTGTGCATTCCTTAGCTATCAATCTTTGTATTTTGAACTGGTGGGCAACACTTTCTGGCACTTATCAAAACATGACCAACAATATAGAGTATATGACTAGTTTGCTAAGTGGAGACAAAATCAAAGTTACCTACATAAAATATACCTTTACTCTGTTACTTATGTATGTGCACATGGACTACGTCTTCTTTCAGAAAACATGGGTGATTGTTTATCATTATGATGCAGAAATCAAGTATCACATTATTAAGATTTTCATGTGTTGCATGTTGTTTAATTTGTATAGGGAGAATATTTAACTATTTCATATTGTATGTTGTGCTGTATCTGTGTTTATGCTTTGTGATTATGTCCTTCAGATAGGTCTTATTACTTGGAGTAAAAGGTGAACTCTTACCAAGTTCACCTGCTGCTTTATTTTACATATACAAAACAAATCACATTGCTTCCTAGTTTACTTCCACACAATTGTTCTCCTCTATATATCGTTCTGCTTCTATCTGTTTCCTGAACTGTATCTTTTTTGATCTTTGTAGTTTTCTTTCTTTTGAACTTCACATGTAAAGATATTGTCCATCTTCATATTTCCCCCGCTCGATTTCATCACCTCTCTTTCTTGAGTTAGAAAAAATTAACTGGTCACCTTCGCTTCGAACTGACAAATGAAAGGCCATGACCAGCCTATGTCTCTAGGAACATTTATATCGGGACAGATGTCATGGAGCAAATCAAATTCAACCCTACAGGGTCTGTCTGTTGAACTAGCATAAATTGACAATTAATAAACATTTTTCTTCAAGGTTTCCTTTAATAAAATAGCCTAGTCTTAATCTAGTTTTAGGCCTTAATGCTTCTCTTCCAAGTTCCCCATGAGTCTTAGATCCAACACTGATATTTCTGCTTTAGCACCAGCTTATTATATAAACAATGCAGCACCGAACCCTGATAAACTTGTCTATACGTTGCCTTAGCTTTAGTCCATGTTGAACAGAGAGGAATTTTAATACCTCAGAACTTGATCCATTCTGACTCATTATCTACCTTATCTTAAGGGCCTAATGAACTGCACTGTCTTATTGCTTTGACCAAAATCTTACTTTGTTACCCATGGGGTTCCTGGGAGATGGAGTGCTAGGGTTTTGTTGTGGAAAGAGAAAATTTATTTTAAAAAGTACCTCTTTGTACTACTTGCTTAACGTAAGCAATTTCTTGTTTGAGTCGAAAGAAAAGAAAGTGAAGAATGCATTTTGCGTTCATCTAAGAAGTACAATTGGGAGGAAGAAAGAGCAAAGAAGTTGATAGGTATTCAATGTAGTCCACTCTTCTATACTTAGACACTTATCCTTAGAGGCCTATCTTCTTATTAATTCTCTTTTCTTTATTAGATTCTGTGGTTTGATTACTTGAAGGATCATAGTCCTATGTAAGAGGAGTGTTTAGCTTGCTCCTTTGGTAAGCTGATCTGTAGTATTGCAATTTCCTTCTTTCTGGTTTAAACCAGCTCTTCCCTGTTCTTCTCGCTTTGTGTATGATATAGTAAACTGGTGTTATTGGACTATTAGCTAATAGATTTAGCATTTAGAATGATCTCTGGACTTAAAAACATAATCTTCTGTGATTTCAGATGCTTCAATCGATCGTACTGATGTTTCTTTTTTTTTTTTAATTTATGCAGAGTGCACTTCCCCAAAGAGGGGGTGAAGTAAATCTGACTTTGGGTGGTATTGATTTGAACAATTCCGGGAGGTAAGAATGGTATTAAATGGGACTAGGTGGAGAAACTTGTATCCCAGACAGCTAATCTGAACTTTTTATTTTGCAGTGTTGTTGTTAGAGAAGATAAAAAGCTTTTAACTGTACTGTTTCCTGATGGCCGTGATGGACGAGCATTTACTCTTAAGGTGCCTCTTTCGCTACTTTTCACCCCCCCTCCTGCGCGTGCACCCCAAACACCCAAAAAAAAAAAAAAGAAAAGCTTCCATACTTGTGCTCTTTTCGAAACATTTTTCTTTCCTTTCTCAAGTGGCATTTGGGATATGTGAGGTTTTTTTTTATTTTGGGTTTTTAATGTACTTAGACTCCTAACTCTTGGGGCTTCGTGTTTCGCTGTTTTCTGTTTTATTTTCTTCCTTTCAGGCAGAGTCATCAGATGACCTGTATGAGTGGAAAACAGCGCTAGAACATGCTCTTGCCCAAGCGCCAAGTGCTGCGCTTGTGATGGGACACAATGGAATTTTTCGAAATGACGCTAATGATACAATTGAAGGATCTTTCAATCAATGTTTGTACATTATCATCTACTTGCCTTGCCAGTGACAATATCATAGGCTCAAAAGTTTACAAAGTTTTGAATAATTGTTGCAGGGAGGGATAAGCGTCCTGTTAAATCCTTGGTTGTCGGGCGGCCAATTTTGCTTGCACTAGAGGATATAGATGGAGGCCCGTCATTCCTCGAGAAAGCTCTTCGATTTCTGGAGAAGTATGGTAAGTTTCTATCTCACCTATGATTGATCTTTTCTGTTTCCAGTGTGTCATGTTGATGGCAGATACTTTTTTTTGTGGGGGGTGTTTTTTTTTTGTTTGGGGGGGGGGGGGGGGGTTCTTAGAGAGCCTCTGTTGCTTTTCTTTCTAAAATGAATTAGTTAGTTTAATAGTCCTTGCGGCCTATCAATAAATGTCAGCTTAGGTTGCATGGTGTATTTGCTATGGAGTAAATAATGTGGACCTCGCTAAATTGAATGCTTGAAAACGTAGTCCTTTATTTTTGTCGTTTTCTTACGCTATTTAATCCTATGTTATTTTCCGAAGCAGGAACTAATGTAGAAGGAATATTACGACAATCTGCAGATGTTGAGGAGGTAGACCGCAGAGTTCAAGAATATGAACAAGGTTTTCTTTGGCTCAAAGTGGCATGATTATTTTAGAAATTTTTTAGCTGTTAATGGAAACTATTTCACTAGTATTATGTTCCAAAGATATTTTTGTTTAAATTTATATCCCCTTGAGGTTATTTGTAATTTTCCTTGAAGAGATGTGGCTGTTGCTTGCTTTCGTGGGAGTTTTTCGTTTGATCATAAGTAGGAGAAGAGCTGAATCAGTTGTCTAGCTCTTTTCTTTGCTTGATTTGTTTTCTCCTTTTAGATAAAGATCCAGTTATCCTACTTTAGTTGGAGTGTTTGCTCATGCACATGCTTTCATACTGTAGCTTACTTTTGCTTGTTTTAGGTAAAAGTGAATTCGCGACTGACGAGGATGCTCATGTCATTGGTGACTGTGTTAAGGTGCTGTGCTGCATCTTATGTAACAGAATAATAGATTGTGCTTCTTTGGGTCTTGCATATAATGATTTCTGATCAAGTATCTCAACCGCAGCATGTTCTCCGAGAACTACCCTCATCTCCTGTTCCTGCATCCTGCTGCACTGCTTTGTTGGAAGCTTATAGTATGTTCAGATGCCAAAACTTCTTTTCGCACAGATTTTGGTTTATATGGATGCAAGAATGCCACATATTTTTGGCTGCCATGTGTTCTCGATTTATCACTTAGCCACTGCAGTTATTACTATCCTTTGCAGCTCTTGAGCAGTTCTCATGGTGCTCTTTCTTTGGCTATTATATATTTGTTTGTCGTAGATGGTAATCTTCTATGAATGATTCTCTTTTCAGAATTTTGGTTCCCTTTTAAGCGTTAGTCAAATCCTATGATGACTTAAAGAGTAATCAGGGAAGCTCAATTTGTTAAATAATTTCTTTTAATTAGACCAGATTAACTCATGTGTAAACAATCTCAAACCCGAAGTATGAGTGACAGTATGTATATTAGGATAGATTGTTTTTATCTGCTGGATTCTATATCAGGTGTTTGGAGGCGATTAAAGACCGAATATACATTCTGACAGATATCTCTTACCACCCTCCAGTAGGACAATTTGATCCATTTGGATTCGGGCGGGCGGGTTGGGGGTAGAAATTATCCTGTTGGGATGAGACGTAAATGGTGGGATCCTTGCTCCTCTCTCTTCCTTCTGTTTCTATCCTCTCCCTCTTTTCTCCCTTTTCCATGGAACTAACCCTCCACTGCCGAGCATCCTTCCTGACCGCTGCCAACCAGCAGCTCTCCGCAACCCACTACCACCGCCATCATCATCTTCCTCCACTGCAACAGATCTGGACGATTTCATCTTCTATTTCTTTGCTTCCTCTCTTGTGCCTTGGAGAATCCACTCAACGGCTCCATTTCTTGTCCATCAAGTTCTATGGTGTGAAATTATGACTTCGCTGATTTGGAGGAAGATCCTTTTTTTTGCTGCGTTATCGTTTAATTTCTCAACTCGTTAAATCGGGTCATGCAATTGGTACGAAGACTAGAGGAGTTGGAACAACTCGTCAATGGCAGTTTCGGTATACTGAAAAACTTGACTTGTAGTTGAGTACTAACCCCGTTTAACTATGATCTTTTTATAGTGGAGATTGGGTCGAAGCGGGTGGGGCTGCCATGGTGTGGATGGTTAACGCTGATGGCGTTGGTGGTGGTTGTGGGTGGATGAATTACGGTTCCAATTATGAAAAAGTAAAATGTTTATAAATCTCCACTATTAGGACTTCTAATCCTAAGCCTAAAGCACATGTAGTATAGAGTTATATGCTTATCCTCCCCAACCCGTCGGAAAACAAATTCTACCCTATCCCGCAATATCCCATTCTTTGGCCTATCGCATATGGTGTGTCGATGGTGCCAGGTGGGCCGTAGTTGCAACACTGGACCATGTCTGCCTGAGAACACACGAATTGTAGTGATTGTGGCCATGCGCAGCGCCGTTTAAAGAGGTGCCTGTGCCGTAGCACTCGGGAGTCTGTAAGGTAGTGTCCCAGAGAAAAGCCTACCCAAGACGGCAAGGAGTCCTCTTGCCGGAGCACTAAGAGCGGAGCCCCCTCGGAGTACTGCACACTCCAAGGAGTGGGTTGAAACATGTTCCACGACCTGGGTTGAGCGTGCATGGTGTTTTGAAGTTAGAAATTGACATCGGGGTGCAATGGATAGGTGCGGTGCCGGGCAATGTCCCATGGTGCGGTGGAAGGCATGGGCATGATACCAGTTGCGACGAAGGAGCGTGACGCATGAAGGCGTGGTGAGGTGCAAGGGACGGAAGTCACATCGTAATGGGCAAGACGACACATGGAAGCAGTGTTTTGGGAACAGGTACCCGCGACAGTGCACAGGCACCATTGGAGCATGTCACTGGCCATATAGCGTCCAAGCACCAATAATGTCTTAGTACCCAAAAGTGTCCAAGGCCATGCATAAAAATGGTCAAGGACGCAGCACGTGGACAAGAGGAAGGGGTTAGAACAATGACATAATCGCATCCTTGCCGTGGGCGGTTGCCAAAGATGAACCGTGTCCTGGCCAGTTGCCTTTGGCGGATCCATCCTCTGGACGGTTGCCTTGAGAGGATCTGCACAGGCCATTTTCCTACCTTGCGGGCGGCTGTCTCGGGTGGATTTCCTGCCTTAGGCCCCTGCCTCACAAAGTTTTGAGCCCCTGGCGACTGGTTCAAGGTCGTTTTGTACCTTGGGCTATTTTCTGAGCATCATCATGCCTTAGCCAGTTTGAGTGTATTTAGCGCGACTAGTGCGGACGACATCTGGTTTGACCGGAATGTTTTCGCTGATGTCTTGGCAGTTGAAAGTGAGCCCTGAATATGGCCACATGTGCTTAGCCAAAATGGCTAGCAACAAGTGCGTGACACGTTTGACATTGGACGTTCTAAGTTTTGGTAACTGTTTTCAATCATGTAGTGGTTTCTGAAACTCCAATATTTGACTTCTGATCCTCAGTGTTTAAGTTGTTTCTTGGATTAATTTCGATGATTGAATGGTATTCCTTTATGTATGTTGTATTTATGCTAGATAATGTTTTGTTTTCCTTGCTATTGCCTGGCAGAAATTGATCGCAAGGAAGCTCGGGTGAATGCTATGCGCTCTGCAATACTGGAAACATTTCCTGAACCAAACAGGCGGTTGTTACAAAGGTGATCTCACTCTCTCTCTCTCTCTCTCTCTCACCCCCCTCTCATGTTATATTATATCTTCGCACCCCTATATTCTTGCTAGATCTATTTCTAGATTATAGTTAAGATAACCTCAAGCATGTCGTCTATTATATATACGTTGTTGTTGTGCAAGAAAATTTTACTAATAAGCCCCTCAAACAATCGTTTGGTGTGGGGCGGCCTAAACATTTCATGTACACGAGATATATACACAAAAGTGGAGGCTCCCAACTTCTGTCAAAAAGAAAACTGTAGAGGATGAGAACCAGGGTCAAAAGCCTCAAAAGGCAAAGGGGAAGGAGAGTCTAGATGGGAAATTTATTTTTGCACACTTGTATTGTAGCAAGAAATTTATTTGTGTAAACAAATGTCAGCTTCTAGTGATAATGTGATACTTCTGAATAAAAGAAAAAGGAGAAAAAGGACAGTGACAAGTTTGTTAAGATGATAAATTACGGGGATGGTGTGGAATCTACTATTCAAAAGCATGGAGAGAAGCAAAACAAGATTGCTTAAAATCCAATATAATCACTTTCTCCCTGTGCGTGTGTAATGTAGAAACATGGGGTAGTTTGAACAGCAGCTCCTAATAGATTTAAAGATGACTACTAGTCAACGGAGAGTTATGTGTTCTGTATTTTGCTTTATGCATCTAAAACTGTTTCCTCGTTTTTTATCCACATTAAAATGGCTGAAGCCACTGAGAGGTACCAATTTGGTCTACGTATTCAAGAGAAAGAATTTTTGTTTTGCATGATCTTGATAATAGTGTCACCACCTGAACCCACAGTTGGGCTCGTGAGTTAGGTCTATGACCGGACGCAGGCCCATTGGACTTTCACCAAGGGCTCTGCCAGGCCTTACTAATACCTGTACTTACACAGTCTTAATCATTACTAAAACTAAACCATTAATTCGGCTATTAAGAGCTGCCCTTAAAATTT
This sequence comes from Escallonia herrerae, assembly GCA_033070095.1. NCBI lineage: Eukaryota > Viridiplantae > Streptophyta > Magnoliopsida > Escalloniales > Escalloniaceae > Escallonia > Escallonia herrerae. Next base: position 3,599 of record JAVXUP010002124.1, on the reverse strand, counting down.
TTCTCAAAACGTCTCGTGAATATCCTCAAAATAAGTACTCTACTGGCAAGTAAAACTTGGGGTTTATACAGACATAAGCTCCTTACAACACACTGTACCCACAACACACCATACACACAGCACACTGCAGGAACACGCTGTCCACGCACAAAGCGCGCTGCATTCACGCACACAGCGCAAACACACACACATACACCAAAAGACAGTGCACACACATCTAGGCAGCCATCACAGAATACACGCTGCATAGACCCACCTTACACACACTGCTACAGACACATTACACACAAATTACACACATTGTATATACACCCACACCCTATAGGGACACACACCCCAAACACGCGCACACACCCCTGCACATAGCCACCCACACACAAGCACCTATAGAAAACACACGCACGCACACACACTGTATATGCACACACACTCAACCTGCACATGCCACGCACACACTCGACCTGCAGACGCCACACACACATTCACCTGCACACACACCACACACGTACACACAACACGCCCACACACCATGGTTGCACAACCGCGCCCACACACACCACACAGAGACACACAAACCTGCGCACCAGCCTACACCCACATCACTCTGTCACACAAACATATAGACGTATACACAAACTCGACCAATAATCTGTACAATTTAATTTGGATGAGGGATTGAAACTTACTGGCAGTGGCACCCCAAATTCGTAGGATTAGCACCATGATGAATCTCCTTTCGCGTCAGTTTCAGCCTCATGCACACTCACACCTCAACCGTTCTATGGAGAAATGGTTCTCCTTCTGAATTGTGGAAACCAGCACCCCCCCACCCCCTCCTCCTCCTCCTCCTCCTCCAATGTCACTCAACAAAATAAAGCCAAATCCGCCCTGGTTATCTCTTAATAATCTCTTATTTAGCGCAAACATGAGGTTTGGTTTTGTATATTCACATAATAACCCCTTCTTAATTATAACTTATCCAAAGTCACCCACCCATTTTCATTTATTTCTTGTTTGGACCTAACTTCACAATATTACAGTTTTGACCACTTTCTAAACTTTGGAGCTGTAGGTGATTCAAATAAATTATACGAAAGGAATTAGAAAATAATATGTAAATCAATAACCGGATTGGTTCAGAATGTTACACATATACAGTTGGAGGGGGGCAATTACGTAGATGTCAAAGTGAGAGGACAATTTGTCGGTCGAGGTCTTAGGATGTGAAGCAAAGAGAGAGAAGACAATTTGTTGGTTGAGGTCCTAGGATGTGAAGGTTGTTGCGGAATTCTTTCAGAGGAGAAGTCTATATTTCTTTGGCTTAAGAAGGGTAACTTAACTCGAAGTTCTCCTCGAGATGGCCATTGGCCACTTACAAGAGAAGATGGATTTAAAACTACGCGGTGGTCGTTTTTTATTTGTTTCCTTTTCTCCCGGCAGATCTCTTTTGTGGACTTTCTAGGATAGTTTATGCTGAGAGCTTAGGTATGGCTATTTTTTCTTGGTCCTTACTTATAGGGTGAGGGCTAAGTTTTTTTGCCTTTTTTTTGTCTACACAGCTGGCTACACTTTTGGGAGTTCTTTGTCCTTTTTATTTATATATATGTTTATTCTGAGGGCATAGAGTTGGTCCCATTGGACCCTCTTGGTGAATTTTCAACACTTCCTCCCTGCAAAAGAAAATAAACGATTGCATGAGTTGTAAAAATGTTTTTTGGTTTCAATCAATGTGGTAAGAAATCACCTCTTTTATTTGCATCTTTCATGAGATAAAACTAATTGTAAGCTTATACTCTCAGTCTTCTAGTCACTTGATAAATCTACTCTCTCACTTTGCTGTTCAATCGCAGAATCCTGAAGATGATGCATACAATTTCTTTACATGCTTCTGAAAACCGGATGACACCATCAGCAGTTGCTGCTTGTATGGCACCATTGCTTTTACGCCCTCTTTTAGCTGGTGAATGCGAATTGGAGGATGATTTTGATATGAATGGTGATAGTTCTGCCCAGCTTCTAGCTGCTGCCAATGCTGCTAATAATGCTCAAGCCATCATTACAACACTCTTGGAGGAGTATGAGAACATCTTCGATGTAAGTTGGTCCCAGTCTGGTGGTTTCTTAATTTGGTCAGTAAATGCTAAATTTTGCAAGTTCCCTCTCAATCTACCATTATGCAGAATTCTTTTTTCTAGGTTGATCTTTCTCTCCTTTTATTCCTTCTTCATGTTTTTTAAACTTGTCTCTCAATTACGGCTGAACTGAAAAACAAATTCAGGTTGGCTTCTATGGATAAGTTGACTAAAAACACAGCAGCTACAATGAAAAATTACGTTAATTCGTTATACAGGGGCCATTGGTAGGATGATATGATTACTGCTCCAACTGCTTTAGTTGCACTGTTCTACTTCTATATTTTTGTACTAAGCCTAGTTCTGCAGCCAAATGATCTGCAGAGTACGTAAATTTTAGCTTGCATATCCTAGGATGCACTATCATTTACTGGCCTAATCAGTTTCATTTTGTTGATTGTTATACTTGGCGCTTACTATTTCTGTTTCAGGAGGATGCTATGCATAGATGTTCTATTTCAGCTGATTCACAGATTGAAAATAGTGGGAGTGAAGATTCGAGCGAGGATGAAAATCTGGAGATAAAAAACAATGGTTACCATGATGCACAAAATGAAGCCGAACAAGAAACCGATGATGATGCTGATCGTGTACTCAGCGGAAAGCTGAGTGAAAGCAGTGGTTATGCTGGCAGTGATCTTTATGATTATAAGGTCTTCTCTCCAACCCTACTCCTAAGTAATAAATGTAAGAATAAGAATAAATGATCATTAAGGACATACGTCTATTGGGGTGAGGCTTGGGCAATGTAGGACTGGCAGTTGGGCGGGTCGGATGCGGATCTTATGAAATCTGTACCCTCCCCGGTAGTACTTATACACGACTCCGCCCCACTACCGGGTTAAGGAATGGGAATACCATCCCTGACCCGGCGGATGATTATAAAATCCGACCCGCCCCGACCTCACTCAAGAATCAAACACATGATTTGTTCACAACTCAAGCTCTAACTTCCCCTAATACAGGTTGATCCATCTTGCATATACTCTTCTTTTTGGCATTTCTTGCTGCAAACAATAGGGTGAACAACTCACAAAGACAACGAATCAATAAATGCAACAGAATATGCATTGGAAACATACAGATAGGGAAACAGAATGGAACTGCTTGGAGAAATAACAGAATGGAACTGCTCGGAGAAATAACTTGTGAATTTCGGTTAAGATTCAAAACAACCCAGATAACAGAGAATAAAAGGCAAAAAAGAAAAACACACTGCATGAGGAGTGTGCTTAAGGAAATTATGCAGAAATTAACATAGGAAAAAAGGTCAAGAATCAAACACACCCACTAATTTGTAGTATCTTTGATACGAATCTGATCCTTCGTATATAGTTAAATAATTATACAGTTATCAACTTTCATAAACACACTATCAACTACTTGCAATTCTTTTCCTTCCCATAAAGTAGATGTGTGTTACAGGGGTTGAGAAGGAAGAAGATAAGGATATGGCAAGACTTTACA